>CM060334.1:52252234-52259734 GCA_030674155.1 Stramonita haemastoma
GTGTATGTATGTGCGTGCGTGCGCGCGTGAGTGCGTGCGTGCGTGTGTGTGTGTGTGCGTGCGTATGTGTGCGTGTTTGTGTGTCTGTGGATATGCCGGTGAGCTTGTGGGTGCTTGCCTGGTATGTAAGCATGCGTGCTTGCTTGTACGTGTATGATAATTATTTGAACGTGTGTGTGTGCATGCGTGTGTGTGCATGCGTGCGATAAATGTCTGCCTGCAAGCCCGCATCAAACATACAGCCCATGTATAATGTTCTATATAATTACAAATGTGTTTGTGCAGGTGTCCAAATGTTAAATGCAGTGTTCCCATGATGATAAATGATTGCTTGAATGGAAATATCTCTCTCTCTCTCTCTCTCTCTCTCTCTCTCTCTCTCTCTCTCTCTCTCTCTCTCTCTCTCTCTCTCTCTCTCTCTCTCTCTCTCTCTCTCTCTCCATACTTTCACCCAGCCCCCAGCCCCCTTTCTTTTTTCTTTTTTTTTTTTTTTTTCTTTTTCTTTTTTTTTCTCTCCCCAACATCAAATGTTGATCAATGTCATGCTGCAGTGTATATCTCATTTGAGTGGATAAATTGCCTTCTACATCTAGCAGGTATATCGGATCCAGAGACTCTTGCAACAGGGCAGTTGTTGCCTAGGGCTAGTGTGGATTGGAGTTTTTGAACCAACTCTGCCATACTATATTTTTGTTTGCTTTTTCATCTATTATTATTCGTCACTGTATCTCTTTGTGTTTAGTATCATATTAATATTTAGTGTGTGATTGGTTATACTGATTTAGCAAAAATTGTTGTATCTTAGTTTTTCTTAAAATATTTTTCCCAATTTATATGTTTTTATTATTTTTTATGACCGTAGTATATGATTTATGTAAAAACAGGACTGGATTTAAAAAGTTGTTTATTATAACACATTCATTCCTTACAGATTTTGATTTGTGTTTATATTTTAGTTTTCGAAATTGAACTATAGCTTATTTTGTCAAAAAATTTCATAATCAAGTCTCTTATTTTGATAGATCTTACATACATACATATATATATATATAAAATCAATCTTAACATGTCTCTAACTTTAGACAAGTGGCCCACAAAGCAAGGCCTCCGTGTAGGCTACCTGAATATCAACAATGCAACAAACAAAAAAGATGATATTTCGACCATACTGCACAATGATGAGAATCAATTTCATTTGTTTTGCCTTGCTGAATCTCGACTCTCACCACACGTAACTGACACATGCATGAATATTCCAGGATATCAGATTTTTCGACAGGATCCACACAAGCCCAAGTCCACTGGGTTATTAACATATTTCGCTTCTTCACTGAGTTGCAAAAGATTATACAACTTTGATGTTTATGACATTGAATCAATTTGGGTTGAAATAAAATTAAAACACAATAATCCAATATTAATAGGATTCATATACAGAAATCCTTCGGAAACCACAGACTGGTTTGAGAAATTCAACTCTCTTATGGATGAAGTGACATTTTTAAACTATGAAACAATTATTCTTGGGGATTTTAACATCGACTTATTAAAACCCAAGCCTAAATGGAGTCACAACATTACTATGCATGGCCTGGAACAACTAATAGACAAACCAACTCGGATAACAGATAACTCTAGAACTTTGATAGATCATATCTATACTACTACAAAACAAAACATAACAGAAGTATGTGCCCCTCCTGTGGATGCAGTGATCACAATGCTGTGTGTTTAACTTGGTTTAAACATCGTGTCAAAATTCCCAAAGTAGGACATAAAACCATCTTTTACAGAAAATTTAATAACTTCAACGAACAAGCTAACAAATATTCTTACATTTCAAAACAGGCTTTATCTCAATAAAGCTCTATTTGTACAAAAAGTTGTCAATGGAAATGCCCCTCCCAAGATCACCAATAGATTCAAAATTAATGAGCACAGGCATAACCATCTACTAACATTTCCCAGACCCAGAAACAATCTTTACAAAACAAGCTTCCTATATTCAGGTAGTGATTTATGGAACAAGCTCCCAAAACATTTAAAATGTATCAAAAATAAAAATCAGTTCAAAAATCAGTTGAAAAATCACTTAATGCGCTTATGCAAAAATGTTTAAGAACTACACATCAATCCAATCAACCATACTTAGAACAGACTAAAGATATTGATACTCTCTGCTAACCCCGAAAAATCTTTCACGTGTGGCTCACTGTGACTGAAAAAGCTACACTTTGCTTGCTATATATGTATGTGGAAGGGGGAAAAGGTGGAGAAAGGGTTGTTTTTATTTTTTTTATATTTTTTTTTATTTTTTATATAATTTAATTTTGAACAGGATAGGGAATAAGTGATGTATGTAAACACGTGTATATTCTGCAAATTCACAAGGAGAAAACCAAACCACTGATTTGACGACTAGATTGGATTTTTTTTTTTTTTTTTTTTTTTTTTTTTTTTTTTTTTTTTTTTTCACTTACCCAGTTTAATAGTTTCAGGATAAATATTTAATTTTTATTTTATTTTATTAATTATACTAATGAGACTATTAGCACTATTATATTTATATTATTTTGATAAGTGGAAAGGCCTTACTTTTTTGTTCTGGTTGTTGTTGTGTATGTTTTTTGTTGTGTTTTGTTTGTTTTTTGTTTGTTTGTTTGAATGTTTGTTTGTTTGTTTTTGTTCATATGTGTAGGGTTTTTTATTTATGAAATATAATCATAAATCATTATTATAATTCTTCTGGTTGCTGTTTGTGTTTTCCCCCTTCCTCTTGATACCCCCTCCCCACCCGTTCCCACCCCCCCCCTCCAAATTTTTTCTTTTTTGAGTGTGTGGGGTTTTTTTGTGTGTGTTTTTTTTGGGGGGTTGTGTTTGTTTGTTTGCTTGTTTTTTGTTTGTTTTTTGCTTTAGTTTTGTTTTGCTTGGTGTTTTTTTCCGTTCATTATGTTTGTTTGGTTCTCTGTTGCTTTTGTTTGTTTATTAGTTTTTTGGTTAGTTTGAATGTTTTGTTAGTGTATATGTTATTTCCTCTCAGTGGAGATTGGTATTATCATATGTATTGTTGCGTTTGTTTTTCGGGGTTTTATTTTTGTGTTTTTTTGTTTGTTTGTTTTGTTTTGTTTTGTTTTTTTTTTTCTTCCTCATAACATAAGTATGAATTGAAGTGTGGAGATAATGTAATCTGACATAAGTTGCTTATTGACATTTCATGGAATTTTTTTTTTTTTTTTTTTTTTTTTTTTTAAGTCTTAAATAATGGTTGGTGACATTGTATTGATATAAGCTGTTGACACCATATGATTAAAAAAATTTTTTTTTAATGTGTGCATGCCCATATGTTTGTTATGTTATTCCACTCAGTGGTGATGGGTATTATCATATGGTATTGTTGCTTTAGTTGTTTTTTCTTTTCTTCCTTCTAATATATAATCCGTGTGGATTGGTTTTTTGATGTTTTGGTTTGATTGTTTGTTTTTTGGTGTGTTTTTATGTGTTTTTTGTTTGTTTGTTTGTTTTTGTTTTTCTTTTGTTTGATTGTATGTTTGTTAGCGTATATGTCATTTCCTCTCAGTGATGATAGGTATTATCATAAGGTATCGTTGTGTTTGTTGTTTTTTCCTTATCTTCTTTTAAAAATATAAAAGTATGAATTGAAGTATAGAGATATTGTAATTTGACATAAATTGCTTATAGATTTTTTATTATTTTACTTATTTATTTTGAAATTTTGTTGTTGTTGTTGTTGTATTTATTCATTTTTTTAAAAATTTTTTTTTTTATTATTATTATTATTATTATTATTATTATTATTATTATTATTATTATTATTATTATTATTATTATTATTATTATCATTATTATTATTATTATTATCATTATTATTATCATTATTATTAAGTCTTAATGTTTTTTGGTTACATTGTAATTGATATAAGCTGTTGTGTGTGTGTGTGTGTGTGTGTGTGTGTGTGTGTGTGTGTGTGTGTGTGTGTGTGTGTGTGTGTGTGTGTGTGTGTGTGTGTGTGAGTGTGTGTTTTTTTATTGTTTTTTTTTTGACACTATATGATTTTTTAAAAAAAGACTTTAAATGTGTGCATGTACCTACGAGTATACGAGCTGAGTGGAAGAGCGCAAACCGTGTGTGTGTGTGTGTGTGTGTGTGTGTGTGTGTGTGTGTGTGTGTGTGTGTGTGTGTGTGTGTGTGTGTGTGTGTGTGTGTAGATGCACGGATGTGTGTGTGTGTGTGTGTGTGTGTGTGTGTGTGTGTGTGTGTGTGTGTGTGTGTGTGTGTGTGTGTGTGTGTATGGGTGTGTGGGTGTATGTGCATATGTGTGTATGGCTTTCGAGTAGATTAAAAAAAAAAAATTATTATTTTTTTTTAAAATTTATTTTATTTATTTATTTTATTTATTTTATTTTCTCTTTTGGTTGTTGTTATAGTAGTTGCTTGTATTGTTTATAGGCATAGTTTATTTTAAAGTTGTTGAAATCATGTTAGCAAGTTAATGTTGGTGAAATGTTTGTTGTTGTTGTTTTAATTGTTTGTTTGCTTTTTCCCCTTTTCTTTCTTTCGTTGGTTTTTTTTTTGTTTGCTAGTGATTTTCTACTTTGTCTTTTGTTGGTTTTTGTTTTGTTTAGGATTTGATTTTTGCTATTGTTTTGATTTTTTTCTTTTCTTTTCTTTAGATAGATGGCTTGATGGAAAAAAGCAGATCGCTGCTTACTCAATGTACCATCTGGAAATAAAAATTTGATTGATTGATTGATTGATTGATTGACACACACACACACACACACACACACACACACACACACATACACACACCTACACACACACACCTACACACACACACACACACACACACACACACACACACACACACACACACACACACATACACACATACACACACACACACAAACGTATCCCTCACACAGCACTCTCAGTGTGTACTCTCATCACACTCGCACAGTGACACCTTTCCAAAATGTCTTCCAGCAAAACCCTCACACCTCCGACCCAGGAGAGTTGGGAAAGGGACATTACTCCGTTGCAAGCTGTCTAAGCCTCCATCTGACAAGGCGTGACTGTGAAGGAAGGGGTGTAACTCTAGCCCTCCGCTGTCCCTAGTGGCGTCCCCTGTTTTAGCACAATTGTGCAGGCGTTTGCAGTTTGTAATGGCGTCAAATGATGTCAGCCTCACCCCTCGCTGTTTCCACTTGAGGGGTGGGGGGTGGGGTGGAGGTGGGGGATGGGTGGTGGTGGTGGTGGTTGTACATCAAAGGTTAAGCCATATACAAGGGAATTGTTCTTTTTTTTTTTCTTTTTGTAGTTTGTGTGGTGTCATTTGTGTGTGTGTGTGTTATGTTTTGCAATCTGTGTTTTGTTCCTTTTATTTGTGTTGTTGTTGTTGTTGTTGTCTTCAATTTAACGTCCGTTCACACTCAGTGATATTAGACGGAAAAAAAAGTGTTGTTGTTGTTGTTGTTGTGTGTGTGATGTGTGTTTGTGTGTGTGCATGCGTGCGTGTGTGTGTGTGTAAGTGTGTGTGTGAGAGTGTGTGCTTGTGCATGTATGCATGCTTGGATGTGTGTGTGTGTGTGTGTGTGTGTGTGTGTGTGTGTGTGTGTGTGTGTGTGTGTGGGGTGTGTGTGTGTGTGTGTTAAAGGGTGTTTTGTTCACAAGATTAAGCAGTTTTCCTGAGGCTTGAGTTGTTTTTTTTTAAGAAAAGAAACAGTGTTATATTTTTCTGTCTTTACAGAGGAGTTTCAGTGTAACATATGCCTAAATTGGAAATAGAATGTTTCTCTCTCTCTCTCACACTTCTCTCTCTCTCTCTCTCCTCTCTCTCTCTCTCTCTCTCTCTCTCTCTCTCTCCTCTCTCTCTCTCTCTTCTCTCTCTCTCTCTCTCTCTCTCTCTCTCTCTCTCTCTCTCTCTCTCTCTCTCTCTCTCTCTCTCTCTCTTGCTTTGTATCTGTCTCTTTTTTTTTCTTTGTCTCTTTTTCTGTCTCTCTCTGTATCTCTATATGTCTGCATGACTCAGTCTCAGTCTCTTTCTTTGTCTCTTTATCTGTCTGTCCTCTTTCTTTCTCTCTAATATGCTGACTTACACTTTTTCTGTCTTTATTTTGGACCCACAATTTATGTATCACATAATATTGCTTACTCTATATTTCCATAATATTAATTTCTTAGTGCAACATTTAAAGACATAATTTGTGCCTATTTTCTTTACTTTTATTTTGTAATATTGAGAATTATCTTTGTTCAATCTCTTTTGCATATCAGTAAAAGCATAGGCAAAAACAGACTGCAATCAGACAATGATAATCAAAATCAAACTTTTTGATCTGTTTTACCCAAACACTGCATAGATCAGCAAAACATTACTTGATCTAAATCTCTTTCTCTCTTCAGCAATCGATGAAAGGAAAGCAAAGCACAAGAGACGCAGCAAGGAGCAATGCACTGACACATGGTTTGGGTTTTTTCTTGTTGTTTTTGGTTTTTTCTCCCCTCTTCTTTGCAGCTGAAGAAACTGGAATTGAATTTCACCAGGATAGGAAAAACTGAAAAATAATGTTGCATATCATTGCCAGCATCCCCATGGTCATCATCATTGTCATCATCATCATCATCATCATCATCATCATCATCATCATCATCAACATCAACATCATCATCAACATCAACATCATCATCAACATCATCATCACCATCACCATCACCATCATCATCATCATCATCATCATCATCATCATCACCATCACCATCATCAGTAGGGTCAGTAACTGCTGCAAAAAAACACAAGAGATGAATAGAAACAGTAAGCCAAGAGGGAGAGAGAGAGAGAGAGAGAGAGAGAGAGAGAGAGAGGAGAGAGAGAGAGAGAGAGAGAGAGAGAGGGGAGAGAGAGAGAGAGAGAGAGAGAAGAGAGAGAGAGAGAGAGAGAGAGAGAGAGAGAGAGAGAGAGGAGAGAGAGAGAGAGAGAGAGAGAGAGAGAGAGAGAGAGAGAGAGAGAGAGAGAGAGAGAGAGAGAATCATACAGACAGAAACACAGAAATAGAAATACAGATGCACAATGAGAAGAGGAGAGTTCCATCCAATACATTTACTATAATTTTGTGCTCATGATTCACACTCTTCTCTTTCCCTGTATAATTTCCTTCTCCTTCCTTCTTCTCTCTACCTCTCTGTTTTAGCTCTTATTGATCAATCTCTGCTGCTTCTGACCTCAGCTCTTCCCCCTTGTGTCTCCTTCCTCTGCCGATAATCTCCTGTCTGTTCTAATCTCACGTCTGAGTCCATTGCTGACAATTTGCCAACACAGGCCCCTGTTTACCACACACACTGCTGACCAGCCTCTCACTGACTTCCCTCAGCCAATGACCGACGTCAGAACAACTTACAGCCCTCTTCTCCTTCCTGCCTGTGCAACAGGCACATGATGTGTGGTCAATTTTTCCCTTCTCCTGTTCGTGGCCAGATTTACA
>CM060334.1:52264734-52292234 GCA_030674155.1 Stramonita haemastoma
TAGAGGCAAATAGGCATGAAGACAGAGAGTCAGGGACTAAGAGACTGAGACAATGACTGACTGAAAAGAGATAGAGATATACATACATATGCATATATATATATATATATATATATATAATATATATATATATATATATATATATATATAAACATATAAACATATAAACATATAAACATATATATGTATGTATAAACAGAGCGAATCAGAGACAAATAAACACAGAAACAATGAGGCCGAGATAACAAAGAGAGCCACACACAGAGACAGACAGAAACAGACAAAATGATTATAAACAGAGCCTGAGAGACAAAGACATAGTGTCACAGTCAAAGAGGCAGAGATACAGACAAGGAGACAAAGGGAGATAAAGAGGGACAAGTACATTCATCTAAAGAAAGCAAACGAAAGACAATGCAGTGCCACAGCCTCACTGAGATAGAAGAGGGAACAGAGAGAGAGAGGAGAGAGAGAGGAGAGAGAGAGAGAGAGAGAGAGAGAGAGAGAGGAGAGAGAGAGAGAGAGAGAGAGAGAGAGAGAAGAGAGAATTCAGGTACTCAGGATTTTAATTGTGATGCCAGCCTGTGTACATGAGGGTAGACATTTTGACGATAGAAACTGCAAACAAAATAATGTTCGAAAATAAATAATATTGGCATATGAAGAGCAAATTTTCAGAGAGACATAAACTACTTTAACTTTTAGTACACCAATCATACCTAACAAAATTAACTAGGTTTCAGAGCACAATATAATAGATACATACCCAACCATCTCAATTAGCAGACATTTTCACTATTCAAAATACTTTACAGGCATTGTTCATATGCATTTGAGAAGTTTTTTGACAGATATTTCTATCTAAAGAAGAAACCCCCCCCCCCCCCAAACAGACACATAAACAAACAAACAAAGAGACTTTGATTGCTTTTTCTTCTGCTTCACCACCTCACGTCCACAAGGTAAAAAAAAGAAAGAAAGCAGATTGCTTTCAGAACCTGGCAAGATGTTGGCTAACTTGTTGAAAGCTTTGGCTAATGCACTGCTCTTTCAGTCCCTGAGATAACGTCACATTACGTCACCGGTGACGTGTGATGAATGGCTGACATTCTTTGACTTTGACTCCACAGTGCAAATGTTTTGACACGCTTCTTTCTTTCTTTCTTTCTTTCTTTTCTTTTCTTTCTTTTCTTTCTTTCTTTTTTCTTTTTCTTTCTTTTCTTTCTTTCTTTCTTTCTTTCTTTCTTTCTTTCTTTCTTTCTTTCTTTCTTTCTTTCGTTTTCATTCTTTCTTACTTTCTTTCTTTCTTTCGTTTTCATTCTTTCTTACTTTCTTTTCTTTTTTTTTTTTCTTTCTTTCTTTCTTTCTTTCTTTCTTTCTTTCTTTCTTTCTTTCTTTCTTTTTTTCATTCTTGTTTTTTTCTCCTTTTCTTGTTCTTGTTGTTGTTGTTGTTGTTGTTGTTGTTGTTGTTGTTGTTGTTGTTTTCTTCTTCTTCTTCTTCTTCTTCTTCTTCTTCTTCTTCTTCTTCTTCTTCTCTTCTTCTTCTTCTTCTCCTTCCTCCTCCTCATTTCCTCTTCTTCTCCCTCCTCCTCCTTCTCCTCTTCCTCCTCTTCTCCCTCCTCCTCCTCCTCTTCCTCTTTCTCCTCCTCTTTCTCCTCCTCCTCTTCCTTTCCCTCTTCTTTTTCTTTGTCCCACGCTCGGACAGCAACTATCGTAGTCTGTCATATAATTATGAGCAAAAATGCGTTGTGCTGCTGTTAAGCCCCTGATAAATCAGTCCCAACACAGCCAGCTTCTGCCTGAGATATAATTGTTTCTATTTCAGATCTTTATGGAAAGAAACAGGCAAGACAGGGGACAAAGAGGGAAGAAAACAAAGAAGAAGGAGAAGACAAGAAGAAAAGGAACAAGCAGAAACAAAGAAAAGGATTAAAAAAAGAGAGAAAAACAACTTGCCACATAATTTCTAGAAGGTTGGGGTTTTGTTTATAATAACTGCCCCTCATTCAAACAACTGTGATATGTTTCCGAAACCGTTGTCTACACGTGCACACAATGCTGGTTTCTATTGGTCAAGAAATCCTGTGATGTGATGGTGATGATAAGGAGGAGATTAAAAGAGAGAGAGGGAGAGGGGAGGGAGGGAGAGATTTAATTTGATTTGATTTATTCTTTTTATATCGATGATAATGGAATAAGCACTCTTGTGCTTTTTTTTTACATCCTGTCCCCGTGTGTATGCAGTTTTGTTAATGTCATCTGTTCTCATTGACACACTGTGGCCTACTCTTACGAAAAGCGGAACAGGATTTAACGTGTGTGTAAGATGTTCTGCATGCGTTCGCACACGGGGCCTCGGTTTAAAGTCTCATCCGAAGGACTTTTGGGGAGAGTGGAGTCAGCACTGATGTTAACTCCAGGAGAAAAATCTCGACCGGACTCGAACCCGCGTCAGAGAGAGAGAAGAGAGAGAGAGAGTGAGAGAGAGAGAGAGAGGAGAGAGAGAGAGAGAGAGAGAGAGAGAGAGAGAGAGAGAGAGAGAGAGAGAGAGAGAGAGAGAGAGAGAGAGAGAGAGAGAGAGAGGAGAGAGAGAGAGAGAGAGAGAGAGAGAGACAAGAGAGTTCTGATAAAATGATAAGAACGAGAGGAGAGAAAGAGAGATGAGATGAGAGAGAGAAAAGATAGAGGAATATCAGACAGAAGACGAATAGACGAGAGAGAGAGACACAAGCAAGTACTGACTAAAACTCTGACATAAGAAACGCATGAAGGAGTACAAGACAACATACAATACAACTAATATCTAGCACAACCATCCACACACACGTAACATCATTCAGCACACGGAAACCCCTCATCCACACACACACACACTCTCACACACACACACACACACACACCACACACACACACCACACACACACACACACACACACACACACACACACACACGCACCCCCCCACCCCCACACACACACACACACACACAACAACCTCTCCCCCACACAACGCTACACACTACAACACACAACACACACACACTACACGTATACCCCCTCATACACACACACACACACACACACAACACACACACACACACACACACACACACACACACACACCCTCCAACCTTCCACCCTTCCTTCTCTTCTTCTCTTGCAGGATTCCAGACGCTCCGTTTTTGACAATGCTATCAAAAACAGGCAATCGTGTCTGACTGCAGTGATTAAGCCCTAATCTGCCCATACATCAGATGCTGGAGATTCACTGAGCAAGTCCTAGGGTTTGTTCGGGCACAGAAGGGAAGGGAAACCTAGCTATGAAAGCTGGAGTTATAATAGGAAGAAGACTTATGGAACTTAGGTACCTAGAGTGAAAGTGGTTCGTTTTTGTCAGGCCCGAACTGGACTGATTTTTTGTAGTGTGATTTGATATGAGTGACTGATGCGGGATGAAACAAGAGTGACACGAGCAACTTAAGAATAAGACAAGCCTACCCCTCCACGATGATTTTTTTTCTCTCAGTGTTTTCCTTTATAATATGTCTGCCAAACCAAAGTAGTAAAGAGACCAGGAGGAGATGAGAAAGAATTTGAAGAAGAAGAAGAAGAGTTTGAAGAAGGATTTAAGAAGGAATGAACTTTGAAAAAGAAGAATTTGAAAAAAAAAATTGGAGGAAGAAGGATTTGAAGCAAAAGAATGAAACAAAACAAAAAAATAAAAAGAATTTGAAGAAGAAGAAAAATTGCGAAGAAGAAGAAGAAGAATTGCAATGAAAAATTGCAGAGATTAATTGCAATGAAGAAGAATTACCAAGAAGAAGCAGATTAGCGATGAAAAATCAGATGTGACGACTTGTAAACAAGAAGAAGAAGAAGTAGAGAAGAAGGTTTACATCTTAACAATAAATGTGTGTATTGGTTTCTATTTTTGTATCAATATTCTCTCTCTCTCTCTCTCTCTCTCTCTCTCCTCTCTCTCTCTCTCTCTCTCTCTCTCTCTCTCTCTCTCTCTCTCTCTCTCTCGCACGCAGAACATCTTGCGCACACGTTAAATCTGTTCCGCTTTTCGTAAGAGTAGGCCATCGTGTGCCGGTGGGAACAGATGTCAATATTTACAAAACTGCATACACACGGGGACCGGATGAAAAAAAGCACATGATTGCTTATTCTGTTATCCTCGATATAAAATAATAAATAAATAAATAAATAAATAAATTAAAAAATAAAAATAAAAAAAAATAAAATATACATATATATATATATATATTATATATATATAAACTTTATACCACGTTTTAATCTGTATATAGTTGCACAATTTTAATAATTATGAGTTTTAAAATGTGACGAGGCGACAGCCCCAATATGGCCTGTGGGGTAGGCGGGGCTCTAAGCAACATAATTGGACCTTATGCACAATTTTTTTTATCTTAAATATGTTACTTTTTGTATGTGTTTTGGGTTATTATCCAAGAGTAATACTCCAAAACCAAAAATATAACAAATTGAAGCAAATAAGGTTTTAGAATCGTTTTGTGTCAAACCAGTTTTCTCCTTTTCTTTATCTGTCTACTTCCATATCATTGCTATTATTATTGTTTCTGTTGTTGGGCTGTTCTATTACAATAAAAACCAACCCCTATAATCCTTATTAACCTTTTCCTTGCCATGATAGACTTTGCTGCCAGATTTTCTTCAGAGGTGGGATCAGTGACCTCCACTTTTAAATTTGGCTGCTTTGATTGGCTGTAATCACTGACCCCCCCCCCCCCGCCCGCCCCCAACTGTAATCACTGACCCCTCACATTGTGTGTGAATCCGTGTTCGATTCCCGTTCGACGGGATATTCCCCCTAAAGTTAGCATCAGTGCTGACTCCACTCTCCCCAAAAGTCCTTCGGATAAGACTGTAAACCGAGGCCCCGTGTGCGAGCGCACGCAAAAACATCCTGCGCACACGTTAACTCCTGTTCCGCTTTTCGTAAGAGTAGACCACTGTGTGCCAGTGGGAACAGGTGGCAATATTTACAAAACTGCATACACAGAGGGACTGGATGGAAAACAACAACACATGATTGCTTATTCCATCATTCTCGATATAAAAGAATAAATGGGCCTAGAAATAGTTTTGTGATTGGCTGTAATCAGGCCACAAGCTGTAAACAAACAAACAAACAAATAATTTCAGGAGGTCACTACTCATCATTTTTGGGACACAGGAAAATCAACATTAACTTACTTTTGCCTGTCTTATGTTGATGATTTAGGGTATCCATGTAGTTTGTGGAAAAGTAACAGTGTAATCAGATTTTTGTTTTGTAGCTGCATTGATCTAGGAGATTTGTAAGTGTTAATGTTCGTGTGTGTGTCGGAAAGGAGAGAGAGAGGGAGGGGGGAGAAGGAGAGATATAGATAGAGAGAGAGAGACAGAGACAATGACAGAGAGGGGGGAGACAGACAGATAAACAGACAGAAAAGCAGACCAAAAAACAGACAAAATGACAGAGATAACTTTAATGTTATCCTGAAGAGGCATTGAGAGAAGTGAGGGGAAGATGTGAAAGAAACACGCACACACACACACACACACACACCACACACACATGCACACACACACACACAGGTAAGCATATCTGCATACATGTACAACTTAAAAATTCCGACACAATTAAAAAACAACAACAACACATAAACTCCTGCTGATTTTTTTTTCAAATAAACTTCTTTTTTTATATTTTCTTCCGTTTTTTTCCGTTCAATCGTTGTTTATTTTTTCTTTCTGCCCGACTGTCTTTCTTTCTTTATATCAGTTTTCTGCTTCTGTAGAATCTATCTTTTATTCATTTTATGTTTTTTGTATTTATTTATTTATTTGTTTATTTCTATCCTCATTTCTATCATTGTCTCTTTTTTCTGTTTTTCTTTCTGTCTTCTTTTCTTTTTTTGTTTTTCCTTATCATTCCCCTATACCTCCTATCATTTAATTTTTCATAAAAATTACAGACAAAGTGCACATCAGCTTTGTCTGTGTAAAGAAAAAAGAAGAAGGGGAAAAAAATCGATCAGGAGCGATAACCATCCATCAAGGACTGACAACTCGTCCCCAGCACAAATCATTGCAGAAAAGGCTTCGCATCTGAGGTGTGGAGTTCCCGATAGCTCAGCTGATGTCAGTCCTCGTACACAAAGAAGAGAAAAAAACACACAAAGAAGGCAAAGATGGAGAAAGAGAAAGAGTTGGAGAACAAGGACATATGGCTGTCTGGTTTCTTGTCTTGCTTGACTGTCTGATGTCTGTCTATGCACTGATAGCTTGACTGTCGACCTGTCTGTCTGCTCATAATATCTAGAGTGTAACATCTATTCCATCTACTGGTTTTAGAACCCCTAGAAATATATAACGAAGAAACAGCAAACATAACTGAAATAATGTCAGAGAACAGTGCTGAATGAAAATTGATTGTTAACTTACTAATAAAACTGAATTATGGGTCTATCTACCAGTCTGCTCATCTATATACGGTGTGTATGTCTGTCTGATGTTTTTAAATATACATGCGAAAGTTTAGGATATTTAGAAGAAAAAAAAGATAACAATGTCTCAACAACAAGAACTAGACCACCAACACCTCAATACCACCACCAACACTAATATCACCTCCAATAACAACACGAAAGAAACAACATCAACACCAACAGCAAGGTGAACATAAATAACATCATCCCTGCTGTACGCCCCCCCCCCCCCCCCCCCCCCGGCACACACACACACACGGGATAGCCTAGTGGTCAGAACATTGCCTGACAATTTGACGACCCAGTTCGATTCCCGTTGGAGGGGATTTTTCCCCTGGAGTTAACATCAGTGCTGACTCCACTCCCCCAAAAGTCTTTCGGATGAGACTGTAAATCAAGGCCCTGGGTGCGAAAGCACGCAGAACATCTTGCGCACACGTTAAATCCTCTTCCGCTTTTCGTAAGAGTAAGACATCGTGTGCCGGTGGAACAGATGATAATATTTACACAACTGCATGCACACAGGGACTGGATGAAAAAATGCACATGAGTGCTTATCCATTATTCTCCATATAGAAGATTAAAATAAAAGAAATAAATAGATCAAGAAAGAAAGAAATAAACAAACAAGGGGAACATAATGTCATCCACAAGTGTTAGTTCCCCCCCCTCCCCCTTACACACACACACACACACACACACACAACACACACACACACACACCAACACACACACACACACACACACACACACACACACACACACACACACACACACACACACATTTAGCTGTTCTCAGCAGCTATCCATTCCATCTAAGACCAACCAAGCTAGGACTAGCTGGCGCTAATTATAGCAGAAATTGACTACACTGGGATTTAGTAAAAGGAGGGGGGAGGGTGCTAATTCTAGCCATAGGCCCTTCTCTATTAACTGTGTGATGCCAGATTTGTAGCTGTAAATAGCTTAGTGGTCAGCGCATTGGCTTTCCACAAGTCAAGTTAAGCAGCGTCCAGCGTGGTTACCAGTTGAATGGTTGACCCTTTGCGCACCTTGGCTTCAGTGCAGTTCCCCTGAGGAAGAGGATATAGGCACTGCCCTCAATATGCTGGAACCTAGAGGAGCTGAGGTCTATGATGCCTCGCTCCCCTACGACCACCTAGGTTATGGGAAACCTTTACCATTACCTTTTATACATCATGACCCAGTCTATTCCCACAAACAGCTTTAGCAAATTTCAAAGAGACCTTAAGTGCCATCTTCTCAGTAGCCTTTGTCAAGATATAACGTAAAACTGAAGTCCACTGACCAATGAACAAGCAGGAAGGTGGATGTGATTTATGCGCATGCTCCGTTTACAGTGGGGGATACTTCTGGGTGATCACCTGGCCCTTGTCATGTCTTCAGCACTTTATGATGAGAACTGATTGTCAGGCATGCAAATCACTGACCCTCTCCACCACTATGAAGCTTGGGGGCTGGGAGACGGACTCTTATTGCTACTCTGGTTTCTCTTTCTAGTGGTATAATGTTGCATGTAATGATTTTGTTATGTGTAATCTTTAGAAAGTCTTTTCTTCTGGTTATATTTTTTTATTTATTGCGGTATTGTCGAATGTTATCATTACAATTTAGTGAATAACATTGATGAATCTGGTTTTAAGGCTATGCTATTATTTGTTTTCTTTAAACTAAGTCTGGTTTTGCAAATTCTACTTTGTTAGATGTAGAACGCTTGTGTGGGACAACAAATAGTTGTGACACTACATTCTGACTGAAAAGTGAGTACCAGTGTGATTCAGTCAGTAATATTTGACAGTATAATAACTGAGCAAGTATTTGAATGACAGTACCATATAATTGTACATGATTTTGGTTAGCCTCTAAAACTTGATGTTCTGAATTAGAATGAAGACTATGAAATAGTACATATTTTTAACAAATCTAAAAAAAAAATCAATGTGCTGAATACAAATGAAGAACATTTTGAAAACCAGAATATGCGATACATTGAATTTTGTTGAATCTTTTGGACATTGTGATGGTAATGAAATGGGCTATTCAAAATTAAGGCTTGATCTATCTATTTTAAAAATGATCTTCTTGACAGCGTTTTTTTTTTATTAATAAGAACATAAACTGAAATAGACTCCTGATTAGTAATATGAATATTTATTGAGGCTTTAAAAATGTGACCAGACAAATGCTGTGGTAGTTTGAAAGATGCACACAAAGAAATTAAACACAAAAAAACAGCCAAAGAGAGGAGAAAAACACAGAGAAGAGAATGTGAAGAGCAGAGCAGAGAAGAGAAGAGACAGGCAGAGATTCAGTATGCCGGGAAGAGGCCCACTTGCAACACTATCACCAAGTCTCCAGACACCTGCAGGTCTAGCCAGCCAAGAATAACAGGACACCCCCCCCCTTCTCTCAGCAGTCCCTGTCTCCATCGGGTCCTTCAGGCCTGGTTCACCAGCCAATGAAAACACAGCTACTCTTTTCTTCCTCCTTCCCCCTCCTTTCTTTCTTTCTTTCTGTCACCCTACTCTTTTGGGATCAGAGGAAAGCCTGATAAGAGGATGGGTATGGTGATCTGATGTGGTCATAAACTTATAAGGTGATTTACTATAAAGAATAGCTTTTAATATGCACAAAAATGTTTTCTTTCATGGGAACACTACTTGCTGTTTTATAGCTAAAAGTTATGGTTTTGTAGGTTAACTTCCACATCCCATTATGCTTATAAAATATTCAGTCTATTAAATTTGATCATGAACAGTTTTGTTAGTAGCCATATCAATTAATTTAATTTTAATTAAAGAAATACCTGTTTTCATTATAAAGATATTCCCCAGGGATGCCATGATCTGTCAGTATAAACAGCATCCCGCCTTCTGGAACTTATGGGCTAGAGATTTACCCTTTTCTATCTTTCTCTTGTTTTTGTTTGTTCCTTTTCTTCATACCACCTCTTTGATTGTCGCTTTCTGCTTTTTGTCTATTTCCTGCCTTTTCCAGATAGACTTACAAGAATAACAGCTATTGTCTCTTATGCTGAAGTTGATGGCTGGGTCTTACTTGCAGGCACTTAATGGCAGAGTGACACATTTTCTCATATAATGACAACAATAGTTGCTGTCTAGTGTTTGAATAAAAAAATATGATAGTAATGAATTAGATCTCGGCTAAAATTATGTTGTCTTTGAATGAGCTTTGGTTTAGAAAGTGCTATGAGTAAATTATGTCAGAATGTTAATAAAATTGGCCAGTGCTTTGCTAAACGCATTATTTTGCATCGAATTCATAGCCTGGTATACTGATTTTTACAAAGCGATCATATCAAAGAGGGTCTGAAATAATCTACTGTAAGGAAGAAAAGCTTGAAAATTGTATCCTCGCTTTCGTTGTCATAGATAAAGAAATAACTAACATCTCATATTAAAAGTACTGAGCTTATAGAAAAAATATCGCTTGTCTTTTTTGACTGGCAGGACAGGGATTAATGAAAGCACAAGTATACAAATGACTGAAAATAAATATTACAAACTTTTGATAGCAACATTCATAGATATGGCTGAGGGTGGTTGTAGGACACTGACCAAAATGCTGCTTCAAAATTGAATTGTCTTTTTAAAAGAATCGGTTACTGTCTGACTATCATCACTTGGTATTCAAAGCAGGTTGAGACTGACACAGTAGAAGAAAGAATGACTCAAAAGGTGAAACCTTATTAGATGTTTGTAATTGTATTATCTGCTGCTTCTGTTTTAATAAGTAACCATGTCAGGTGACAGTGAAAACTGGGAAAAAGCCATTGACAATCTTTTAGGTCATTAAACATCTCTCCTGATTGAGGGACGAGTTGACAGGGGAGGTAAACCGTTTTCTGTTGGCTGATCAGAATAATTGAGCCACATTTTGAAAATTTACATATCTTAAGGTCGGGGAAATCAGATTTAAAAACATTGTAAAGAGAAAAAGAATATGTTCTAAAGCAGAATGTGTCTGAGGAGATTAATCACTGGAACTCAGATAGGTTGAGTGTCGACCTCCTATGTTAGGGCTGTAAGGAGTGTATGTATTCTTGTCATATGGGCGACTGCTTTTTTATGTGTTAGATATGCTTTGAGGGGATGTGATATTGCTATTTAAGTATTTGCTTTCTCATTATTTTCTGGCTGTTTAGATGAGGTGATGCTCATAGTAAACATGAGTTAGAGAAGAAAAATAATCATATAAATATTCAGATAGTTGTATAGATTTTAGTTTCAATTATGTTTAATCCAGCTCTTCTTTCTATCACATTTTTTTTTCAAATATCCAGCAGAGGCTTTTAAAATCATTAAACTGTAACTAAGAAGATGTTTTGGCTCGTGATTACAATTGGGTCAGCTCTGAAATGATTTTGTTCATTAGCTTCTTACCATCATTAACCTTATTCCTACTGAATTATAGTTTAGTCTAAAATACAATAGTGAAACGTATCTTTTTTATACCAGTTTATGTCACAGCAGATTTCTCTGCGTAAATATCGGGCTGCTCTCCCCGGGAGAGCGCGTCGCACTTGTGCACCACCATTATCTAATTTATTATTAATTTATTTTATTTACAGCCCCAGCGCCCTGTGGACTATTTCCCCGATTTTCCTCATGGGATGGTGTCTTAAACACGACACCGTTGTGCATGCTGGTTTTTTCTTTTTTTTTAATTTTGTCATCCGTTCCTACCGGCACTACGATAGTCTGTCTTCCGGAAGGCGGAACGGGGTTTTAACGTGTGCGCAAGATGTTCGAATTAAGATGTGCAAGATTATCTATCATAATATTCCTTTGTATGAGACTATAACCAGATGTTTCATGTAGGGTGTATACAGAACATCTTGTGCACACGTTAAAATGCGTTCTGTCTTTGGGAAGCATGAGCAGTTTTGTGACATTGAGAGTGCATAACAAATTTACAAAACTGTATGCAAAAATGGACTAGATGCAAAAAGGCACTTGAGCGCTCTTTCATTTTTCTTAAACTGAACATTGTAAATAGAGTTAAAATCATTTTCTATAGATATAATGAGAGATAATAATTATTGATTAATTGTTCATAGCAGCATGATACTTAAACACACACACACACACACACACACACACACACACACACACACACACACACACACACACACACACACACACACACACACACACACCACCACACACACACACACACACACACACACAAAACACACAAGCACATACAAACACACACTCACACTCACACACACTATCGTTTTTATACTTATTATTTCTCTGATGTCTAGCTTTCTGGTATCGTATGCTTTTTATGTATCATATTAGTTGCATGTGTGATCATTTATATGCATGCATTCTACACTAGATATCCCAAATGTAGACATTGATTATTAACTTGGCATCCCTTTTCCCTCCTCCTTCTATCTAATAAAACATTTTAGTTGAGTCATGTTAAAACACACACACACACACACACACACACACACACACACACACACACACACACACACACACACACACAACCTACACACACACACACACACACACACACACACACACACACACACACACAACACACACACACACACACACAAACACAAATAGACACACACACACAGATGAGACTATAAACCCAGGTCCCAGAACATCATGCGCACATGTTAAACCTGTTCTGGTTTTCAGAAGAGTAAGCCATTGTGTTCTGGTCGGAACAAATGATATTAATTTGACTAAACTGCATACACAACAGGACGGATGCTCATGAGTGCTTATTCATTATCCTTGAAATGGTAGAATGATGAGAACAAAACAAACACACACACCACACACACACACACACACACACACACACACACACACACACACACACACACACACACACACACACACACACACACACACACGGATAGCCTGGTGGTCAGAACATTGCGCTGGCAATTTGAGGACCCGAGTTCGATTCCCGTTGGAGGGGATTTTGTCCCCTGGAGTTAACATCAGTGCTGACTCCACTCTCCCCAAAAGACCTTGGATGAGACTTAAACCCGGCCCTGTGCGAGCACACGCAGAACATCTTGCGCACATGTTAAATCCTGTTCCGCTTTTCGTAAGAGTAGGCCATCGTGTGCCGGTTGGAATAGATGACATTTGCAAAACTGCATACACACGGGGATTGGATGTAAAAGGCACACGAGTGCTTATCCCATTATCCTGGATATAAAAGAATAAAAAAAAATAAATAATAAAACTTTTAAAATCAGATGCGTTAAAACACACACACACACGCGCACGCACGCACGCACGCACGCACACACGCACGCACACACACACACACACACACACACACACACACACACACACACAACCTCTCAGAACCTGCAAGATGCACTCTCATCAGGCAGTGACACCTTTCCAAATCGTCTTTGGGCAAAACCTTCTCACCTCTGACCCCGGAGAGTTGGAAAAGGGACATTACCCTCTAAAACTCTCACCTGACAAGGTGTGACAATGAAGAAGGGGTGTAACTCTAGCCCTCAGCTGTCCCAAGTGGTGTTCCCTGTTTAGGCAAATTGTGCAGGCTTTTTACATTAGTTTGATGGCGTCAAATGGTGTCAATTTTTTCCCCATCTAATCTTACAAAAAATGCAAAAAAAGCTGAAATTACTTGTGCAGGATTGTGGATTTAATTTGCAGTGAATGGTTTTTTTGGCTTTGTGTGTTTTCCTTTTTTTTCAACACCTGTACTTTTGTCTGAATGTCTGTCTGTATGTCTGTGTCCCTCTCTTTTTGTCTATGTCTCTTTCTCTCTCTCTTGTCTTGCTATCTCTCTATCACTGTCTCTCTGTCTCTGTTTGTATCTTTCTTTCTTTTTTAGTTTCTTTCTTTCCCTCACTTTAAAGAAAACTTGGGTCGATTGCTTAGTTTGGTTGTTGAAATGCATGTTTGTGCTTGTGTGGATGTCAATAGCGTGAACATTTCCTAACAGACATGGGAATATTTGATGTGAATAAATAGATAATCAGTCAATCTGTATTGGTTAGTTTGTTTATTATATGATTGACTGGTACTGTGGGTATTTAATTAAAAAAGTCATCAACCTCTGTCTGCCTGTCTTCTTTCTATCTTCTTCTTCTTCTTTTCTATCTGCCTCTAGTCGCGTGCGTGCGTGCGTGTGCGTGCGTGCGTGTGTGTATGTGTGTGCGTGTGTGTATTGTGTGCGTGTGTGCTGTGTGTGTTTATGTGTTTTGTGTATGTGTGTGTGTGGGGGGGAGGGATTGCATTGTGTCTTGCCCACTCATGTGTTTCTGTTTATCAATGAATGTATAGCAGTTTTTCTTGTTTGTTATTGTTCGTCTTACCATCAATATGCCTCGTGCTGTTTCCCTCTGTGTCACTACCTGTCTCTCTGTTGTTGTTTTTTTCTTTTTTCATGTTATCTGTCTGTCTGTTTTTCTGCCTGCTTATTTTCTTGTCTGTGTTCTCTTGACTCTCTCTCTCTTCTCTCTCTCTCTCTGTGTTTTCATCCGGGCCAAAGGGCCGATGAAAAAAAGTAAGTAATGCTTACTCCTGTAAACCCTTGAAAAAATAAAAATTATTCATATCTTTCTCTTCTCTCTTCTCATCTCCTCTTCCTGCCTCTCTCTCTCTCTCTCTCTCTCCTCTCTCTCTCTCTCTCTCTCTCTCTCTCTCCTCTCTCTCTCTCTCTCACCCCAAATACGTCTCTTTCTGTTTATCCTGTCTTTTCAGTTTGTTTTCAGTCTTTCTATGAATTTGCTCTTTTGTTCTCTCTTCTCTCCCAGTCTCTCTAGTTTTTCTCTCTAAATGTACCTTTCTCTCTCTGTATCTGTTTCTGTACGTGTGTCTTTGTCTTTTTGTTCTGTCTGTCTATAGCTCTATCTCTACCGCTGTCTTGTGCTCTTTCTCTCTCTCAGTCGACTTCTCTTTCACTCATGTGTACCGTACCTTTCCCTGTGTTTCCTCAACAATCTTACGTCTGTTCTAATCACAATGCCCAGTCTGTTGCTGACAATTTTCCCAGCATGCTCCACGCTTCCAATAATAACATCTCACGTGACCGTCTTCTCGGCCAATCATGTCAGAACAACTTTCCCATGTACTGTCTGGCTCGCTCTGCTGCAGCATAGCTCTCTCCGATGATTGTCCTTCTCCTGTTCATTTCTCGATTACATAAAATTACAGCAAGCTGTCTGGGTTAGTTTTGTCTTGAGATCTTGATCGTGAGAATACAAGGAAGATAATGATCGAAAATTATGCTGAAACATCCACCAAGAGAGAGAGAGAGAGAGAGAGAGAGAGAGAGGAGAGAGCTTTGTGTGAATAAAGTAACATATAAGTTTTGACTAAGTCAAATATACAAGGTAAAGATGTTCCCATAATGTGAGCAGTTTTTTTTGGGGAACAATAATAATGACAAGAGACCTCAGCTTCTCCAGGACCAGAGTACTGAGTGTAGGCGTCTGTCTCCTTTCCCCTCGCTGGTTTACCCTCTCTGATCCATAAGGGGGCAGGTACCCATTTACATTTGGGTAGACTGGGTGGATTGTTCTGCAGCCAAGGTGCCCAAACGGTCACCCATTCACGTGGTAACCACGCTCAATGCTGCTTAATCCTAGCTATGGGAAAGAGAGTGCTCTGAGCACTGAGCTATCCTACATTCTGACATCAATGTTCGTGTTGTTGTTGCTACTTTTACTGCAGCGGTACTTTTCGTGGTTTAATTTGCAACCAAAGTTATATCAAGAGCAAAAAAAATAGTAGTCATCATCTATTGTACTTCAAGTGGTAACCTTCCCCCGTGAGGATGCTGTGGGCCTATCAGCATAATTAATAGCATTGCCACTCTCTGCAAGTTCTGTGCTAAGAATTCCCTCTTTTCTATTCCTCTTTTTCTTTCAACCTTTTTAGTCTTTTCCAGTCAGTCATCTCCTTCTTGTCTGTTTCTGCCTTCTTGGTCCATTCTCCTGCCTTTTTCGAAAACGTCCTAAAAGTTAAGTATCTCCTACAGTATATTCAGATGCACTGGGCTTGACTTATCAGGCACTGAAGAGTATTGCAACACAATAATTTTTACTCATATTTATGACAGACAACAATGATTGTTGTCTAAATGTTTGACGAACAAGGAAAAGATTAATAATCAAAAAACCATATTCTTTGTATTGATATTCCAGAAAGTCCATGATCCTCTTTCAAGACAACTGACAAGAAAAGACGAACCGATTTTGCCATCAGATTCTACAGAAAATGTCTTGTGCAACGAACCATTCATGAACAAACATAGGGGCGAAAGCTTTAATTTTCACCCAGGCAAAAACTGCTTTCTAAAACACGATAATCACATCAGGTCACTCTAGCAACGGAGGCTGGG
The DNA here is from genome assembly GCA_030674155.1 of Stramonita haemastoma. NCBI lineage: Eukaryota > Metazoa > Mollusca > Gastropoda > Neogastropoda > Muricidae > Stramonita > Stramonita haemastoma. Next base: position 52,280,660 of record CM060334.1, read on the forward strand.
CCAATGAAACTCTTCCACGTCACTGGAAAGCGGAATGTCATTGGCTGAGCACTGTCAGGGGAGACAAATTGCACCCTGCCAGCCAAGGGAGTGGGAGATGTCTGTATTTTTTTTTAGAGAAATGAATAGTTTGGGTGTGGCGGTTAGATTTTTAAAAATGCCTAAGAGGGTAAAAATACCTGCTGGAAATGATGTGGTTCTACAAAAATCCATGCAATCATTACACGTCTTATCATTTTGAAAACACTGTTCAATTAAGAGATGCCATGATTTAAAGGGGACATGGTTGTTGATCTCTGTGAGTCTTTTCATTTTTTTTTCTTTTCCTCATTTTTTGTTCCTTGCCTAGAACTTCAAAGTTGACCAATGTGAGATGTTTTTGTATATGCAATCTGTTTTCCCCAGACCATTTTAGTAGCTGCATTCCCAATTTGGGGATATAAAGAATCTTTTCTATGTAGGTATGCAAAGATAATTAATTTTAAAATAAATAACATCTTAACAAAGCATTTTATTTGATCACTTAACAATGGGGTTAATAGCAATGAGAAGTGACATTTCTAAGATTAATTTTCCTGCTTATATATATATGTGTATATATCTCTCTCTCTCTCTCACTCACTCTCTCTCCATCATCATCTCTCATCATCTCTCATCATCTCATCTCTCTCTCTCTCTCATCTCTCTCATTCTCCTCTCTCTCATCTCTCTCTCTTCTCTCTCTCTCTGTGTGTGTGTGTGTGTGTGTGTGTGTGTGTGTGTGTGTGTGTGTGTGTGTGTGTGTGTGTGAAAGAAGAATACTCTAAGAAACAGTGAACAATTCTTTATTCATAAAAAATCCCTCTATGGACGAAGAAGAAGAAGAAGAAGAAGAAGAAGAAGAAGAAGAAGAAGAAGAAGAAAAGAAGAAACGGAGAAGACAAAGGATAAATTATCTATAAGATAGAAAGGAAAGAACAAAAAGGAGAAGAAGCAAAACAGAAAGCCGCCATACGGTATGATAATCACGTTGGGTCGCTATGGTAACAGAATAGACCAATGAATCTCTTCCGTGTCATTGGTGAGCTCTTTTGTCATCGATAGAAGATTCTGGGAAGGTGGACGCTATTCCTTGAGAGCTAGAAAGATTAATGCAGGCTGGATTCCTAAAGTGCATGAACGAGAGTGTGTGTGTGTGTTGTGTTGTGTGTGTGTGTGTGTGTGTGTGTGTGTGTGTGTGTGTGTGTGTGTGTGTGTGTGTGTGTGTGTGTGTGTGTGTGTGTGTGTGTAAAAACTAATAGAAAATATGAGAATATGAAACATAGCAAACATATTTCTCTCTATCTCTCTTTCTTTGTCTATCTGTCTGTCTGTCTGTCTGTCTGTCTGTCTGTCTGTCTTCTCTCTCTCTCTCTCTCTCTCTCTCTCTCTCTCTCTCTCTCTCTCCTCTCTCTCTCTCTCTCTCTCTCTCTCTCTCTCTCTCTCTCTCTCTCTCTCTCTCTCTCTGGGACTGGATGTAAAAAAAGCACGAGAGTGCTCATTCCATTATCCTCGATATAAAAGAATAAATCAAATCAACATCAAATCAATCAAATTTCGTAACACAAACACAGACACAGACACAGACACACACACACACACACACACCACAATACGCACACACACATACAGTACTTACACACATCCACATCGCACAGCCAGTATACACACATCCAACCACAGCGCACACACACACACACACACACACACACACACACACACACACACACACACACACACACACACACACACACACACACACACTTCTCTGTTTTCTTACTTTTTCTCGGTGTAAAGCGTTCAGTTCTAAAATACTGTAAAAACTTCAAAAAGGTGTTGTTGTTGTTTTTACCTCTAGCAGTAGGCTGGCAGTCTGCTACTTTCCTATTTCCTCTTTAGTTCTTTGTCTATTGGTCTATCCATCTATGTGACGGTTTCTCTTTTTTGTTGTTATTTTTTATTTTTATTTTTTATTCATTCTTTTTATAGATGATAATTGAGTAAGCACTCGTGTGCTTTTTTTACATCTAGTCCCCGTGTGTATGCAGTTTTTGTAAATCGTGTCATCTGTTCCCACGGCACCTGATGGCCTACTCATACGAAAAGCTGAACAGGCTTTAACGTGCAAGCAAGATGTTCCTACAATTTCTACAAATTGTAACATTTTTGGGTGGCCGGAGGTGCTGGGGTGGGAGAGCTTGCGGAGCGTGGGACCTCCCACTTCATGGTTCGCGGTTGCAAGTCCTGATATCAGCTTTGCTGGAAAGGACTATAATCCCACTAAAAGAAGAAGAGATGTTCTGCATGGGTTCGCACAAGGTACTCGGTTTATAGTCTCATCCAAAGGACTTTTTGAGTAAGATGTTAAGGGGTAGGATGAAGGTAGGAATGTTTTGTTTCTTTATCTTCTGTTTGGGTAGACCTTGTTTTACTAAGTTTTGATTGTAAATGGGTAGGTGGAAGTTAGGAAGGTTTTGTTTCTTTATTTTTCGTTTGCATAGAATCTGTTTTGTTAGGTTGTTTAACAGTAGGATGAAGGTAGGAATGTTCTTCTTTCTTCATCTGTGTGTTTGTGTCCAGTTGGGTTTTATTTGATTTTCAAAGGTAAGACAAATGTAAGACCAGGCAGTTGTTTGTTTCTTTTCTTGTGTTTTTTTTTAGGTCAGTGAAGTCACTGTCATTTTTCAACTTGTAATAGCTGAGTGATGTAGACCATTATCTACGAAGCAAGTGTAGGAAACTCACATGACTCGACTGTCTTTCAAGAAAAGACCAAGAGAAAAAGAAACAAAAAGCAAACCACCCTGGAGACATCTGTGTCCATGCATGCATATATATACCCTGAAACATACAGATATTATTATTTTTTTTTATAAGAGGTCGTATCACTACCTACCACATATGGCCCACTGCAAACGACAACTTCTTCTTTGCTGAACCTTTACATCAACTATTTTGTCTGTTGCATGAGCAAAAGCTTGGAAAAGTCAAGCCAGTACATCAGACTGACAATGGCAGAAGGGTTTTTTTTAAGTCTATTCTGAAAATAAAAAGAGATTTGACCAAGAAGGCAAGAAATAGACAATATATGGGGGTACATAACAAAAGGAGAAGGCAGGAAAAATAGGGTGATAGAAAAGAGGGATGTGCTTGCTTAGAATTTGCAAAGGGCAGGGATGCTTTGATCTAACAGGCCCCTGCATCCCCATTGGAACAAGTACAACTTCTGTAGCAGACCAACATAGGTGTAGCATATGTTCCTGAATCAGCACAGAGCTTGCAGCAAGGTTTTGTAGAACCACAAACCATAAACATTGAAGAAGCAGTGGTCAAAAACAACAACGAAGTATTATAATAACAGCATCACAACAACAAGGGCAAAATAACAAAAACAACAACAACATCAGAGCAAACTATTCCCCAACTTTCTCTCTGTGACAGCTCAGAGACAACAAACCCTGACAGTGTTGTGCAATTTGTTGTAAATCTGGCCACAAACTGGAGAAGGGAAAATTGACCACACATCATGTGCCTTTGCACAGGCAGGAAGAGAAGAGGGCTGTAAGTTGGTCTGACGTCAGTCATTGGCTGAGGGGGTCAGTGAGAGGCTGGTCAGCAGTGTGTGTGGTAAACAGGGGGCTGTGTTGGCAAATTGTCAGCAATGGACTCAGACGTGAGATTAGAACAGACAGAGATTATCGGCAGAGGAAGGAGACACAAGGAGGGAAGAGCTGAGGTCAGAAGCAGCAGAGATTGATAAACAGAGAGAGAGAGAGACAGAGACAGAGAAGAGACAGAGAAGAGATTGAGAGAGATTGAGAGACAACGAGAGAGAGAAAGAGTGAAAGAGAAAAAAATTGGTGATTGATTTGAGAGATGATGATGATTCTTTTATATCAAGGATAATAGAATAACACTTGTGCTTTTTTGCGTCCATCCCCGTGTATCAGTTGAAATGTCATCTGTTCCAGGCACACGATGCCTACCTAGAAAGTGAATATATTAATTCAAGAGAGCAGAAAAGACACAGAACACAGACACACAGACAGACAAGATTAGGAGAGTGAGAGAGAGTGAAGAAGAAAGAGAGAGATCAAACCAAACAAATCAAATTCTTTTATTTCAAGGATAATGAATAAGACTCATGTGCTTTTTTACATCCAATCCCCACCCTAATCAGGATTACATCAGTTTAAGAATATCTCAAACTAACAACAATAATAAACAAAGAAGAAGGCCAAACAACAAGACATAATAAAAGAAGACAAGATGTAAGGACGAGAAGATATGAGAATAATACAAGAGGTGCAATAAGTGAACAAAATTAAAAAGAAGACAAAAAATAGAAGAAACATAATGAGAGAAAAGAAGGAGAAGAGAAGAGAGGGAAGAGATAAAATAGGGGAAGAGAAGAGTTATGAGATATAGAGAAAGATGGAATGAGTAAGGTGATGATGGAATATACATTAGGGTTCTGCTGTCTGTTATCTGTAGCCTTTTTTCTAGTGCCTTTTGTTCTTCGTGTTTCTGCCTGTCTGTCTCCTCCCCCCTTTTCTCTTGCTTCTGCTTCTGCTCTTCCTCCTCCCCCCCTCTCTCTCTCTCTCTCTCTCTCTCTCTCTCTCTCTCTCTCTCTCTCTCTCCTCTCTCTCTCTCTCTCTCTCTTCTTTTTGTTATGGTGGCTTTTCTTGATAATGACAATTAGTTATGATGATGACAATGAGGATGATCATCATCTTGTGATAAAAGTGACAATTACGGCAATTATGATGATAACTATGCTTCTGCTTCTGTTGCTACTGCTACTGCTGCTGCTGTTGCTACTGCTGCCGCTGCTATTACTACTACTACTACAACTACTACTGCTACTACTACTACTGCTGCTTCTGCTATTGCTGCTGCTGCAAATGATGAGCAGTATTATTTTTCCTTTCCTGGTAAAAATCAATTCCAATTTCTTTAGCAGCAATATGGAGCAAAAACATGTGTCAAAGTAATGCTCACTGCTGCTTCATCTGTGGTTTGGTGTATCTTTCAGCTATCAGAAGAAAAGAGAAAGATTTAGATCAAACAATACACACCCACTGAATAGACTATATTGATAACAGTTTGTATCGCTGGTTATCATGTTCTTGATACAGTCTGTCTTTACCCACTTCTGTTACAACAATGTGTAAGATATCAAACAAAGAAAAAAGGACGAAGCTAAACAGGAAAGTATTAGCCTATAAGCAGATTTTTTTTCACTCTTTGCCATAAAAATGTGCAATCAGCAATATATAGAAAAGAAAACGAATTTGTTGAATTAAAATATGAAAACTGAGTATGTATGGCAAAAAAAAGAAAAAAGAGGAAAAAAGAGAAAAAGAAGGGGAGATAGACAGATGATCAGATAGAGAGAGAGGAGGGGAGAGACAGGCAGACAGACAGATAGAGAGAGACAGAGACAGAGAGACAGAAAACAGACAGACATGCAGACAGAGAGTGTCCACTTCTGTTTTGAGCATTAGTTTGTATTTCACTACAGGCCAAAACAAAACTGTTATTTTATATTTGAAAACACCAGCAAACTGAGAACCTAGCAAAGAGTACAGGAAAATATATTTACACACACACACACACACACACACACACACACACACATATATATATATATATATATATATATATATATATATATATATATATATATATATATATATATATATATACACACATATATATGCACCTATACAAAGACACATCTAATATCACTAATGGTGGAAAAGACAATCCAACAAACAATGAAATAAAGAGAGAGATATACAGAGACAATGAGACAGATAGAGAGTAAATGTAAAAAAAAAAAAACACCCAAAGAAAAATGAAGGAAAAGACTTAAAAGTAAAAAGAACACCTCACCCTATATACCATGACTATAGGTATAACTCACCCTTCCTCCACCTCCCCACTTTTACAAGAGCAGGGGGTAAGGATGACATCACTTGACGCCATTTCAGATTGCAATCCCCTGCACAACATAGTGCTAAAACAGGGGACGCCACTAGGGACTGCTCAGGGCTAGAGTTACACCCCTTCCTTCATAGTCACGCCCTGTCAGATGGAGGGTTAGACAGCTTGCACCCAGTAATGTCCCTTTGCCTACTCTCTTGGGTCAGAGGTGTGAAAGTTTAGCTGGAAGACATTTTGGAAACAAAAAGTGTCGCTGTGTGTGTGATTGGAGTACACACTTAAGAGTGCTGTCAGGGATGTGTGTGTGTGTGTGTGTGTGTGTGTGTGTGTGTGTGTGTGTGTGTGTGTGTGTATGTGTGTGTGTGAGTGTGTGTGTGTGCATGTGTATGTGTGTGTGTTTTTTTTTTTTGTGTGTGTGAAGAGAGAGAGAGAGAGAGAGAGAGAGAGAGAGAGAGAGAGAGAGAGAGAGAGAGAGAGAGAGAGAGAGAGAGAGAGAGAGAGAGAGAGAGAGAGAGAGGGAGAGAGAGAGAGAGAGCATTTGTCACTGTCAAAGCCCTTTTCTCATATGGTATGTTCAAAAGGCAGGGTAATTGTATTTTTTAATCAAGCCATTCATGTAGGAAAAAAATGTATATGCAAAATAAGACTGCACCCAAAACAAAATGACTATACAATACAAACAACAACCAAAACTTATTTTTAAATACAGGCACAGAAGAATAAAACAACAACAACAGTCATAAACAACAACAGCCCCTCCCCCCATCAACCCCCCCTCCACACACACATACATACATACATACATACATACATACATACATACATACATACATACATACATACATACATACATACATACATACATACATACATACATACATACATACATACATACATACATACATACATACAACATACATACACACACACACACACAATACATACATACATACATACATAACATACATACATACATACATACATACATACATACATACATACATACATACATACATACATATATGCATACATACATACATACATACATACATACATACATACATACATACATATATACATATATGATACGTACATACATACATACATACATACATACATACATACATACATACATACATACATACATACATACATACATACATACATACATACATACATACATACATGCATGCATACCTACATATATACATACACAAACATTCTAACAGACAAAAAAAAATAGAAACAGCTCCCCCCCTAAAAAACAACAACTAAACACGCACCCCTAATAACCCCCCCAAAATATACACACACACAGGTGTGTGTGTGTGTGTGTGTGTGTGTGTGTGTGTGTGTGTGTGTGTGTGTGTGTGTGTGTGTGTTTGTATGTGCGTGTTTGTATGTGCGTGTGTGCGTGCGTGCATGCGTGTGTGTGCGTGCCTGCGCGCATGTATGTGTGTGTGCGAGCGTGCGTGCGTGCGATACGTGCGCGGGCGTGTGTGTGTGTATGTGTGTGTGCGTGCGTGCATGTGTGTGTAGCCTTATTCTGTCATGTTGTCATGTTATTTCTCTGTTACAAGAAGAAGCCATTCTGAACATTGACATTTTCTTGCTCTCCAAGGTCAATGGTCCCTACGACTTAATAGGTATAAAAAGTCCAAGGTGTTCCATAACCTAGGTGGTCATAGGGAGCGAGGCATCAGAGATCTCAGCTTCTCTAGGGTCCAACTGGTAACCAGCTCAACGCTGCTTAACTTGACTTTGAGGAAAAGAGTGTTCTGACCAGTTAGCTATCCTGCCCCGTACGACTTGATGTTGTTTTTTTTTAATCTATTATGAAAACAGCAGCGGATGAAGATAATACAAACTGTAATACTGTTAAACTTTCCTAAGCGGATAACTTTGAGCTGCTCTGTATTGTTTAAGCGTTCTTTGTATGCCAAGTGATAAATATTCCGAAAACCACCCTGGATTATTTGTTACAATGTCATTTCAGAGCCCAGGACAGCAGCATTTATTCCACTGACAAACGCAATCACCCTCTTAGTCTGTGTAGTTTAGCTGTATCAAACTGTGAAATTTCATTTTCTGCTTCAAAATCAATCTCCCTGTGAACAAAAACCAATATTGATTGGTAGATACATTTGCACGTTCATGGTGAAAAGCAATTGTGACGCTCCACCACGGAATGAGTCGCTTAGCACATTACCCAATTTTGCGCTAGGAGCCTTTAAAGGCAGGTGGGGGTCAAGTTGTCAATTTTGAGATTTTGATTGATTATTAAACTATATCGGTTTAGCTACCTTATAACGAAATATCAAGGCATAATTTTTTTTATATTCCTTTTGCTTTTAAACGTGTTTTGAAAATACCCAAGCCCTCATTCTGACAACCTGTTACGAAAATAAACTTGCCCGTTTCTCATTTTGTCACATCCTGCAGTCTATCATTTCAATTTGTAATAATGATGCACAGAACTGTCCGATTTTCAATCTGTTTTTTGTATTTGATAGCCACTTTATTGAACATTAATAACATGTCAATAACTAAAAATTGACCTCATGTGCACTCCGTCTCATTATGTGGTGGAGCGTCACAATTAGTTTATTGAGAAAAAAGAAACACACTACTGATCTTTGCTGACATTGATGCATATGAACCAGTAAGATATCTCAGTAGCAAAATCTGCCATTTTCACGAACACTTTATATTGACTTGTTATAGGGCAATGGGATGGCTGTGTCATAGGCAGAGGGTGTTGTGTATAAGAATGACATTCAGTTTCCTTTTTTTATATATGCACAACCTCTACCAAAGACACAACTATTGTGGTGAGAACATCTTTCTGTGCAATTATGCTCCTTAGAAACCTTGAATTATTGGTTCATGAGTTAATGGGCTGGTTTAGAAATCCCATAATGTAAAAGAAAGAAAGTGCATCGGCTTAGCAAATAATATTGTTTTCCACGAATGGATCTGTGTATTGCACTGCAATTAGACGAAACTGGTTCTCAAAAACAGTACTATTTTATAATGTAAATTAGTAAACCATTACTTTTATAGCAAAAATATACCTGTTTTCATGTCAAATTGTATATCATTCCTTTGAGCCAGTCTGGTCATGATAAAAAAAATACCAAGTTTTAAACTGGCTAGAATGAGAAAGGTAATGCTTCATCTTAAAACAATGGTTTGTTTCAGCCAGGGAAGAACGAATAGATTTGTGCTTCAAAGAAACCAGCAGCTGTGCATAATCTCTGTTTAATGCCACAGTTACTCTATAAACTTCTGACCACAGTGGGTCACCATACCCATCCTCTTATCAGGCTTCCCTCTGATCCCAAAAGAGTAGGGTGACAGAAGAAGGAAGGAGGAAGGGAGGGAGGGAGCAGGGAAGATAGGAGGGGAGGAAGGAAAAAAAAAAGCTGTGTTTTTGTTGGCTGGTGAGCCAGGCCTGAATGAGGGAATGGAGACAGGGACAGCTGAGAGAGGAGAGGGAGATGTGCCTGTGTGTGTGTGTGTGTGTGTGTGTGTGTGTGTGTGTGTGTGTGTGTGGTGTGTGTAGGGGGAGTGGGGGTGGGGGGTAGTGTCCTGTTATTCTTGGCTGGCTAGACCTGCAGGTGTCTGGAGACTTGGTGATAGTGTTGCAAGTGGGCCTCTTCCCTGCATACTGAATCCCTGCCTCTCTGCCTGCCTCTTCTTTTCTTTTCTCTGCTCTTTTCTTCTTTTTTCTTCTCTTCTCTTTCTCATCTTTTCTTCCTCTCTTCTCTTGATCTTCTATCTTCTTTTTTTTTCTCTTGTCTTGTCTTTTTCTTCTCTTCTCTTCTTCTTCTCTTCTCTTTTCCCTTCTCTTCTTTTCTCTTCTCTTATCTTGTCTTCTCTTGTTTTCTCTTCACTACTCTTCTTCTTCTCTTCTCATCTCTTCTCTTCTCCTCTCTTCTCTTCTTCTCTTTTCTTCTTCTCTTCTCATCTCATCTCTTCTCTTCCCTTCTCTTATCTTTTCGTCTTTTCTCTGCTCCTCTCTTCTCTTTATGCTCCCTTCTCTGTGTTCTTTGTTTTTCTACTGTCTTTGGCTGTTTCTTCGATTCTGTTTCTGTAAGTCCATCTGCCTGTCTGTCTGTGTGTCTGTCTATGCGTCTGTCTGTTGTCTGTCTTTTTCTATTTCTTTGTGTCCCTGTCTCTGTCTCTCTCTCTGTATGTCTATCTACCTGTCTGTCTAGCTGTCTCTTTTTGCCTCTGTCTGTCTGACTCTCTGTCTCTGTCTGCTTATCTCTTTCTGTCTCTCACTATCTCTGTCTCTATCTGTCTCTGTCTGTCTGTCTCTCACTCTTTCCAGCTTTCTCCGTCTCTCTCTGTTTCCCTCCGTCTCTCTCTCTCTCTCTCTCTCTCTCTCTCTCTCTCTGTCTCTGTCTCTGTCTGTCTGTCTGTCTGTCTGTCTGTCTGTCTGTCTGTCTGTCTGTCTGTCTGTCTGTCTGTCTGTCTCTCTCTCTCTCTCTCTCTCTCTCTCTCTCTCTCTCTCTCTCTCTCTCTCTCTCTCTCTCTCTCTCTCTCTCTCTTTTGCAAAGCTCCCACACCAGATTCATGTCACAAGAATGGTCCATCACAGCCCCAGCAACAGAGATGTCAACATTACACACTGAAAAAAAGCAACCAGAATTACCTACAATCAACCGAAAGAGAAACCTGTACCGGAAAAAGTTTTTGAGCATTACGCATTGGCAATTTACAATTCAAAAAATGTTATTCATTAATTCTATTCATTCTTTGATATCAAGGATAATGGAGTAAGCACTCATGTTCTTTTTTGCATTCAGTCCCCATGTTTATGCATTTTTTTGGGTAAATCTTGTTATCTGTTCCCTCCGGCACACAATGGCTTACTCTTACGAAAATTGGAACAGGATTTAAAGTGTGCACAAGATGTTTCGCGTGCGTTAGCACATGGGGCATCCTAAGGATTTGTGGGGAGAGTGGAGTCAGCACTGATGTTAACTTCAGGGTAAAAATTCCCTCGAAGGGGAATCGAACAAATTGCAAGCACAATGTTCTGACCACTAGGCTATCCCACCCCCCTCTCTCGGCAACACTCCACTAACACAGAAAGAGAAACTAGAGTAGGAATAAGTGTCCCCCCAAATGCTCCATAGTGGCGGAGAGGGTCATTGATTTGCATGCCTGACAATCAGTTCTCATCATAAAGTGCTGAAGACATGACGAGGGCCAGGTGATCACCCTGATGTCTCCCCCACTGTAAACGGAGCATGCGCATAAATCACATCCGCCTTTCCTGCTTGTTCATTGGTCAGTGGACTTCAGTTTCACGGCATAAACTGAGGAATGCCATGTGACAAGATTGCAGAGTGAGTCTCTTTGAAATTTGGTAAAACTTATAGTGGGGTGGATCTTAAAATAAAATAAAAAGAATGATGATGAGTTTTTCATGCGGTTGTCTTGATTGTTTTGTTGTTGCTATACTGCTGTTGTCGCTGGTGGTGGTGGTGGTGGTGGTGGTGGTAGTAGTAGTGGTGATGGTAGTGTGGTGAAGATGGTGGTGGTGGTGGTGGGGGGGGGGTTGACATAGTCCTTGTTGTTTTACTGTTTCTTTTAA
>CM060334.1:52299734-52302234 GCA_030674155.1 Stramonita haemastoma
GTCTCACATCACGTACAAAGCCACTAACTGATCACTAAAAGTAAATCGAAACTAACGGTGAGCTAAGCATAACATTTTCCCCCCACAAAAATGTTTCTTTAAACTGTAAAGAAACACTTTCATTGAAAAATTCCTATGCTTAGCTCAGTGTTTCATATATATATATCATATATATAATATATATATATATAATATATATATATATATATATATATATATTATTTATTTATTATATATATTGTGTTGGTAATTTGACAGGAATGCAAAGAGAAACAGTCTGGATGACATTACAGAGATGGGAAGAAAAAGAAGACACTAAGGTTAACAAAGAGTATGGACAATCAATGACTATACCCCATTCTTGTAACATCTGTACAGTCAAGGAATGCCCATTTCTCTGACAATGATGATCTACTTCGTCTTTGTACCAAACAGGCAGAGAATGGAGAGCACATTCCCTCAAATTCATGTCTCTTTTTCTTTAGCCACAGACGTTCCCAATTCAAAAATGATCTTTTGATACTACCCCCCAAAAGTGGCCCATAAACGTTCAATTTGTCTGGCCTGTCCTCTTCAAAATCATCGGCTTTCAAGCACATGATTTCTCTCTCTTGCTGTGCCGCGACATTCGCTCTGATAACTTCATGCCACGATATGCAAATGCGGAGATTTAGCCCCCCCTTCCCTCTTCTTGCCTTCTTAGATGAGACGGAACAATTTGCCTCCCTTGGCAGCCCAGTGACCTGATGACAAAGAGCTTTGCAATGACGTGGAAGAGTTTCATTGGCCTGTCTTCCGTTGCCACAGCAACCTGATGTGATTATTTTGGCCAGTGCACAATCCCGCTTGGAGACGCATGCCTTGATTTCTCTCTTTCACACCAAAATGGCGTTGAAGTCGCGGCAAATCAGTATCACGGAACACACTTCCGGTTGACTAAACAGGAAGGGGTTAGAGTCATAATGTATGGGCGTTTTCTTGAACAGGAGCAAGTTTTCTGTCTATTCTAAAAAAAAAAGGGGAGTTTCTTTTTGCCTGGAAATGTCTTGTTGAATGCTGCGTTAAATCAGTCGTAACAGGTGTACAAACTGGTAACAAATAAACTCGTTTTCAATCTCATATTTGGGGGATTTGGAGCAAAAGATCAACGTCCATTTTATACCATCATGACGAATCTGCATTGGGATAAGAAATGGGATGAGAAAAAAATCTATTCAGACATACTGATAGTTTTTTTATCTTCATAAAGATTTTCTCTTTTTTCACTTGCAGCTGTTTTCCTTTTGATAACAATACATTGTGACATCGGGTTGATAAGTGTTGGTTATTCTACATTTGCTTTCTATTTGGTTTGGGATTTACTATCATCCTTACAACAAGCAGAAATCAAAACCTACAAAAAAATATCTTAAACTCCAAATGATGCTCGCAGAACAATGATTTTTATATAAGTTTTTTAAATAGTTTAGGAGTGAGACATAGTTCCGTTAATCATTTAAACATCTCAGGAGTTAGATACAATCTTTCAGTTCTCTAGATTTTTAAGAATTTACAACCATAAATAAGGCCACTGGCTCCTTTATTTATTGCCATATTATTTTGGTAATTTTTTTTTAAACTTGAGGAATCGTCTTTATCCAAAACAGGGTGCATATCCACCATTAAAAAAAGAAACTGACATCATAAATTAAGGGAGCCATGATAAATTTCGCACCATTAAAAACCTTTTCCTAATTTGAAGAGAGTTAGTGATGGGAGAAAAATCTGCCCATACCCTCTTCAGTACCAGGAAAAAGTCTGGGTATGGTTATTTGCATGAAGCCAATGTCTTGAATGGAAGACCAAAACCGCTCGGGGGTTGATTTTTTTCGTTCCTTAGCTAGAGCTCTATGGTGATTTTTTTTTGCGTATGCAACCTGTTGAACACTTCCTTCTGCAAAAAACTGCTTGCTTTAACATAAACAACTGTTTGATGAACACAAAAACTAAAGCCTAGTGGTTAGGACCCTTCAATTTTAATCCTACTGTTCAACAAAGTATGTGGGTTTCAATCTTGTTGGATGAGTCCGATGAATAAAGTGGGGTGGGTGGGGGGTACTGTTTATGATATCCAAAATCAAGTTTAAATGCAGACTCTACCAGTGCCTTAATTCAGTTCATGTATATACAAACGCAACATATCAAATATTTATGCACGTTAACGTTCTCGTCACGCATGTCAGCGCTTGGTGTGTTCTGGAATCACAAACTTACTCATCATACATCCCTGGAGGTCGACATGCAGCTACCTTCATTATGGTCAAAACTGGTGAACTACGCACACTCTCCCCATTGGTGAATGTCGGGGCTCTAGTCGAGACACGGGGAAATAATAATTTGGTGTGTCTGAAACTGATGATTATGTGAGAATTTCGGGGTCGAGAAAAGGGGGGGGGGGGGGTAGTTTCTTTGCTTTTTTGATATATATATATATATATATATATATAATATATATATGTAG
>CM060334.1:52307234-52309734 GCA_030674155.1 Stramonita haemastoma
GCACGCACGCACGCACACACACACACACACACACACACACACACACACACACACACACACACACATACACACACACCCTAAAAAATCATTAAATGAAAAAAAAAAGAACAGTAATGCTTTGTTACAGAGAAGAACACTTATACAATCAAGGAAAAAACACATTCCCCTTCACATATTCAGTGGTCCAGCAAACCAATAGACTCCACTGAAGATGCTGCAACCAGCTTCCTCCAGTCGAGACCAGCATAGTTCACCACTCTCTGATGCTGTCTTCTCATCGTTTTCTCTGTCTGCCTCTTCGTCTTCCATCTTTGTACTACTGTTCTCTGTATAAGGACAGTCTTGAACAGTCCAGATGGTGATGTGATATGCCCGTACCATTTTGGTTTGCAATTTTCAGGAATCTTTCAAACATGTATTTACCGACACAGGAATCATAAACACAGAAATAGGGAAGGGTCGTAGAGATATTTAACATGTAACACAATGAACTACATGCTTTTATTGATGAAAGAGTGTAAGTGAGACTTTGTATTGATGACAGAGTGTAAGAGATTTTTCAAATACTGATGACAGGGTGTGGATATATTTTTTCATTTAATGATGACAGAGTGTAGGATATTATTGTTTGTGTATCGATGACAAAGTGTAAGAGTTGTTTATTTATTGCTGACAAAGTGTGTGAGGTTTTTTTGTTTTGATGAAATAATTTAATAGGTGTACTTTATCGATGACAGTCTATCTATCTATCTATCTATCTGTTTATCTATCTATCTATCTATCTATCTATCTATCTATCTATCTATCTATCTATCTATCTATCTATCTATCTATCTATCTATCTATCTATCTATCTATCTATCTATCTATCTATCTGTCTATCTGTCTGTCTGTCTGTCTGTCTGTCTGTCTGTCTGTCTGTCTATCTATCTATCTATCTAACCCTTAGTCTGGCGACCGGGAAGGCACCCCCGAAGACTCGACAACCAGTTCCTTCCATTCCTCTCTCTGTTTCGTTTTTCTCAGGGTTTTGTTGAGTCCTAGGCCTGTCACTTTGCTGATATTGTCTTCCCATCTCTTTTTTGTAAGAAAGAGTAGTAATATGTCTTTCTGCATAAAAAAACATGTTTGCTCATCAATAAAATAACTCTCTGGCTTGACCATCCTGTCTCCTATAATGCAACAGCTTGAGGATGACTCAGTCATACAGGATCTCTCCTCTCTCTCTCTCTCTCTCTCTCTCTCTCTCTCTCTCTCTCTCTCTCTCTCTCTCTCTCTCTCTCTCTCTCTCTCTCTCTCTCTCTCTCTCTCTCTCTCTCTCTCTCTTTCTCTCTCTCTCTCTCTCTAGCCTAATGGTCAGAACATTGCGCTGGCAATTTGACGACCCGGGTTCGATTCCGAATGAGAAGATTCTTCTCCTGGCGTTAACATCAGTGCTGACTCCACTCTCCCCAAAAGTCTTTCAGATGAGACTTAAAACCGAGGCCCCGTGTGCGAACGCACGCAGAGCATCTTGCGCACACGTTAAATCCTGTTCCGCTTTTCGTAAGAGTAGGCCATCGTGTGCCAGTGGGAAGAGATGACATTTACAAAACTGCATACACACGGGGACTGGATGTGAAAAAACACAAGAGTGCTTATTCCACTATCCTCGATATAAAAGAATACATCAAATAAAATCAATCAAATCAAATCAAATCTCTCTCTCTCTCTCTCTCTCTCTCTCTCTCTCTCTCTCTCTCTCTCTCTCTCTCTCTCTCTCTCTCTCTCTCTCTCTCTCTCTCTCTCTCTCTCTCTCTCTCTCTCTCTCTCTCTCCCTATCCCGGGCCCCCACTCTCTCTCTCTCTCTCTCTCTCTCTCTCTCTCTCTCTCTCTCTCTCTCTCCCCCCCCCCCCTCTCTCTCTCTCTCCTAGAGAGACAGGGAGCCAAGCATCTTTCTTTCTGTCACTTTGCAACCTTCAATTACCAGAAGCCATGCTTCACATTCCATCGCATCGCAAACCACCGACCCTGCCCCTGAAGCATTCTCTGCTGACTTCAGCGTCTGCTGCACCACACTATGAAAGATGAACCTTAGACATGTAGGATTGGACGCTTTCAGATTGGTTTCTTCCCCCCCTCCCCCCTATCTCCCCATAGAAATGCTAAAAGGGGGTGGGGGATGGTGTGGGAGAGGGGGGGGTGGGTGGCTTAATGAAGTATGAATAGCATCCCCACCTTCTAGAATTTTTTTTTTCTGCTAGAAATTTCCTCTTTTCTATCTCTCTCTTGGTTTCTGTCTTGTTTTTGTTTCTTCCTGTAACTTCTTCCGTGTTTATTTTCTGCCTTCTTGGTCCATTCTTCTGCCTGGTTTTTGTGGGTTTTTTTTTTCCAGAAAGACTTGAAAGATAACTGTTCTCTCGTGAGTCGAAGTCGGATGTGCTGGGTCTGATTTACTATGCCCTTAACTTGGCAATGTGACGCATTTTGCGCTCGTTTGGCAGACAGAAAAAAAACAGCT
>CM060334.1:52322234-52329734 GCA_030674155.1 Stramonita haemastoma
GTCCCATTGCTTCGTCATAAAGACCTGATGTCACTTTCATGGTGAAGGCCCTGCTATACAGAGATACACCAAGCCTTTGCTATTTTCCTGTCACAGAAAATGGAGGCTGATTTATTGATTGATGGTAATCAGACAGTCTTTTCAGTCAAGAGGGTTGAGGCATTGGAGATGTCTGAGGACATATTTGTTTTGCTTTTTTCATCTGCCTGTAAGCTGTGGGTTCTGAAAACTGTATTGGTTTTATTTTCTAGGAGATACTTCTGTCTTTGCTCCAAAAGAATCGTAAGCGAACGTATGTTATAAAGTAGCAGCAAATGAGATGAACGGCAATAGCATAAGAGACAGTAAAATATGTGGCCAAATCTTGCAACGGTTTTGTTTGATATACACAGGCAATACGAGAATATACTGGCAAAAGTGTATGGAAATTGCAAATGTAATATGAATGTTTTCAATGCATTCTTCTATGACTCGTAACTTAGCTGATCTTATACATACAAGCCAATTAAAGTCATCCGAGCTTTCTCTCTCATGTTCTAGTTTTCCTTCTCGTCATAGCAGACGTTCCAGGACATGCAAATATCCAGAATGTAACCCTGTCTCTTTTACTGAATTTCGCAAGGTACACTTTGCCTCCCTGACAACCTGTCACCTGATGACAGAGGGGGTTCCAGTGATGTGGAAGAGTTTCATTGGTCTTCTTCTCTTGGCACGGAGACCTTATTTGATCAATGGGGTCAGTGCACAGATAATATTCCCAATGCATTTATTAATATCTCTCCTATGCACCACATGACTTTCCAATTATCAAATTCCTCATGTCTAAGTCAAAATGACATCAGACCTATATTTGTTAGACAATTTAAAATGTTCAAAATTCCGTAGCACACTGATCAGAAATACTTACCTTGATATTCATTCTTGTTTTCTATGACCAGTTCATCGAGTATTTCAAGACTTGTTGCTGCTTTGCCTTTTGCAACATTCTTATCTTTCTCTGTTCTTACCAATCATTCCATCCTCTGGTCCCTAGCTATACCTAAACTTTTCATGCAATATACTTTCGGTCAAATGTATACTGTGAATTAATCAATGTTAAGCAAGCATTTGGTCACAAACCAGAAGGACCTTGCACTGCTGCTGGTTTATTTTAGAGGAGATGAATGTACCTGTTCTGCGCAATCAATCCCTTCCTTACAACAGTAATGGTTAAAATACAGAGCCTAACAGAGTGAGACACCCATCTGGGGTGGAAAATACAACAATATAGCTCAAACAAGTTTCTTCCATGAACTTTTAACAACAATGGCTCTGAAATCAACCCACAATGCTCAGGTCAAAATAGTAAAAGATACCAAATCGCGTAGATCACCTATGAACCTTCAAAAGCAAACTCTAAAGAATCAGAGAGTATGGTATTGCATAATGAAGAAAGAAATCGTAAATGAGGACCATTGCACCACTGCAGCTAGTAAAGCTCAGACCTTTACTTCTAAAGAAAAGCTATGTAGAAAGCGTTTACCATGTAGTCTTCTGAGAGGTTCTTCAGCTAGTTGCTACCATAAGACTGATCATCCTGTGTCAGTGTTTTTCCCATACATCACATCAGTCAATACATGCTCACACTGTGCTATCCTCTTCCAACACAAAAGGGTTGCGTTCAAGCAAACATAATTCTCCCTTTAGCCCTGAGCTTTGTACGCTGCCATGTCCTTGCAGGATATGCAAATGCCATAGTTAAGCTCTCTCCTGTCTTCTCAGTCAGCAGTTAGCAATTAGCCATCCCTGACAACCTTTCACCTGATAACAAAGACCTCCCCAGATCACGTGGAAAAAGTTCCATTGGTCTTCTTCAGTTGCCATAGTGACTGTATGCGATTATAATGGTAAAGGCAATGAATGTCTTCCTGGGAGACACCTTTCTGGATAGTTCTCTTTCAGAATCAAAGGCTTTCACATGATTGCTTGAATTAAAGTGATAGTACATTGTTTTGCATTGCTAGTCACCAGAAATCAGTGTGTGAAAGAGCAAGAACAGAAGATCAAGTTATGATACATCTAAAAAAGAGCAATGGTTGATTTGCCTCCACATTGGCAAAAAGTCTTCCTTTTCTCTCTTACATCAGGAAGATTGAGAAAAGATATGGGTATTCTATTTTCATAAACAATTATTTAATCTGAAAATAACAACCACAGTCTCATCACATGAAGTAGATTAATACCACCAGAATTATAGAGTGTTATGAGCAATAGCATTAGTCAAAGTAGTGGTAGTAGTAGCAGTAGTAGTAGTAGTAGTAGTAGTAGTAGTAGTAGTAGTAGTAGTAGTAGTAGTAGTAGTAGTCGTTGTAGTAGCAGTAGCAGTAGCAATAGCAATAGCAGTGGTTGGAGAAGCAGGAACAGCAATGGCAATGGCAGTAGTGGCAGCAGCAGCAGCAGCAGCAGCAGTAGGGGTGGTAGTAATTACATTAGTTGATTGAGAATCAGCAGCAAATGCATCAACAGCAGTAGTTATAAAAAAGAGGGATACAATGTCCAAAGAAACGACATGCTAAACTTCAGTTTCCAATAAGTAGTAGAAATAGGTAGTTTTTCAACTGCAAAATTATCTACAGAAAGCAGTAATAATCCATTCATTTCAACACAGTAAAATATTGTTTTGTCCATGTAGGTAGAAAAAAACAACTCACTGACTTTTCAGGACACTCTGCACGAACATCCCTCCATATCATTATCACACTGTCTCTCAGACATGACCCTTCAGACTGGTTGGCTCTCTCCTATACAACATGTCTGCAGTCTAGCACATGATGCCTGTCCCATGCCACGACTATCAGACTCTTTGGATCTCTCCAACACAATTGTCTGCAGTCAAGCACATGATTTCTCTCCCTCTCTTGCCACAAATTTCCATCCAATAACATTATTTCAAGATATGCAAATCTCCAGAATGTGTTCCTCTTGTACTCTCTTACCTGGTATGGTATGATTTTATTTCGTACCTAAAGGTCCCCTTACATGATGACAAAACTTGTGTTTGGCCTGGAAGTGTTCCATTGCTTCGTCATAAAGACCTGATGTCATTTTCATGGTGAAGGCCCTGCTATGCAGAGAGGCACCAAGCCTTTGCTATTCCTCTTTCACAGAAAACGGAGGCTGATTTATTGCTTGATGATAATCAGACAGTCTTTTCAGTCAAGAGGGTTGAGGCATTGGAGATGTCTGAGGACATATTTGTTTTGCTTTTTTCATCTGCCTGTAAGCTGTGGGTTCTGAAAACTGTATTGGTTTTATTTTCTAGTAGAGACTTCTGTCTCTGCTCCAAAAGAATCGTAAGCAAACGTATGTTATAAAGTAGCAGCAAATGAGATGAATGGCAATAGTATAAGAGACAGTAAAATATATGGCAAAAAGAAGCAACAGTTTTGCTTGATATTCACAGGCAATGAGAGAATTTACTGGCAAAAATGTATGGAAGTCGTAAATGTAATACGAATGTTTTCAATTCATTTTTCTATGACTCTTAACTTAGCTGATCTTCTACATACAAACCGATTACAGTTATCAGATCTTTCTCTCTCATGTCCTAGTTTCCTTTCTGGTCATAGCAGACGTTCCAGGACATGCAAATATCCAGAATATAGCCCTGTCTCTTTTACTGAATTTCGCAAGGTACACTTTGCCTCCCCTGACAACCTGTCACCTGATGACAGAGGGGTTTCCAGTGATGTGGAAGAGTTTCATTGGTCTTCTTCTGTTGGCACGGAGACCTTATGGGATCAATGAGGTCAGTGCACAGATAATATTCCCAATGCATTTATTAATATCTCTCCTATGCCCCACATGACTTTCCAGTTATCAAATTCCTCATGTCTAAGTCATAATGACATCAGACCTATATTTGTTAGATGTGGCAGACAATTTAAAATGTTCAAAATTCCGTAGCATACTGATCAGAAATACTTACCTTGATATTCATCCTTGTTTTCTATGACTAGTTCATGTAGGAACTCAAACCTTTTTTGCTGCTTTGCCTTTTGCAACATTCTTATCTTTCTCTGTTCTCACCACTCATTCCATCCTCTGGTCCCTAGCTATACCTGAACTTTTCATGCAATATACTTTTGGTCAAATGTATACAGTGAATTAATCAATGTTAAGCAGGTATTAGGTCACTAACCAGAAAGACCTTGCACTGCTACTGGAGGAGAGGAGAGAAAAGAGAAATGTGCCTGTTCTGTGCAATCAATCCCTTCCTTACAACAGTCATGGTTACAATACAGAGCCTAACAGAGTGAGACACCCATCTGGGGTGTCAAAAACAACAATATCGCTCAAACGATTTTCGTCCATGAACGTTTAAACCCTATGGCTTTGAAATCAACCCGCAACGCTCAGGTCAAAATAGTAAAAGATACCAAATCGTAGATCACCTATGAACCTTCAAAAGCAAACTCTACAGAATCAGAGAGTGTGGTATTGCATAATGAAGAAAGAAATCGTAAATGATGACCATTGCACCACTGCAGCTAGTAAAGCTCAGACCTTTACTTCTAAAGAAAAGCTATGTAGAAAGCATTTACCATGTAGCCTTCTTAGAGGATCTTCAGCTAGTTCCTACCATAAGACTGATCATCCTGTCTCAGTGTTTCTTCCATACATCACATCAGTCAATACATGCTCACACTGTGCCGTCCTCCCCCAACAGAAAAGGGTTGTATTCAAGCAAATATAATTCTCCCTTTAGCCCCGAGCTTTGTACGCAGCCATGTCCTTGCAGGATATGCAAATGTCATAGTTAAGCTCTCTCCTGTCTTCTCAGCCAGCAGTTTGCAATTAGCCATCCCTGACAACCTTTCACCTGATGACAAAGACCTCCCCAGACCATGTGGAAAAAGTTTCATTGGTCTTCTTCAGTTGCCATAGTGACTGTATGCGATTATAATGGTAAAGGCAATGAATGTCTTCCTGGGAGACACCTTTCTGGATAGTTCTCTTTCAGAATCAAAGGCTTTCACATGATTGCTTGAATTAAAGTGATAGTACATTGTTTTGCATTGCTAGTCACCAGAAATCAGTGCGTGAAAGAGCAAGAACAGTAGATAAAGTTATGATACATCTAAAAAAGAGCAATGGTTGATTTGCCTCCACATTGGCAAAAAGTCTTCCTTTTCTCTCTTACATCAGGAAGATTGAGAAAAGATATGGGTATTCTATTTTCATAAACAATTATTCAATCTGAAAATAACAAGGACAGTCTCATAACATGAAGTAGATTAATAACACCAGAATTATAGAGTGTTATGAGCAATAGCATTAGTCAAAGTAGTAGTAGTAGTAGTAGTAGTAGTAGTAGTAGTAGTAGTAGTAGTAGTAGTAGTAGTAGTAGTAGCAGTAGTAGCAGTAGTAGTAGTAGTAGCAGTAGTAGCAGTAGTAGTAGTAGTAGTAGTAGTAGTAGTAGTAGTAGTAGTAGTAGTAGTAGTAGTAGTAGTAGTATAGTATAGTAGTATAAGCAGTAGAAGTAGTAGTAGTAGTAGTAGTAGTAGTAGTAGTAGTAGTAGTAGTAGTAGTAGTAGTAGTAGCAGTAGCAGTAGCAATAGCAGTGGTTGGAGAAGCAGGAACAGCAATGGCAATGGCAGTTGTGGCAGCAGCAACAGCAGCAGTAGGGGTGGTAGTAATTACATTAGTTTTTTGAGAATCAGCAGCAAATGCATCAACAGCAGTAGTTATAAAAAAGAGGGATACAATGTCCAAAGAAACGACATGCTAAACTTCAGTTTCCAATAAGTAGTTGAAATAGGTAGTTTTTCAACTGCAACATTATCTACAGAAAACAATATTAATCCATTCATTTCAACACAGTACAACATTGTTTTGTCCATGTAGGCAGAAAAAAACAACTCACTGACTTTTCAGGACGCTCTGCACGAACATCCCTCCATATATTTATCACACTGTCTCTCAGACATGACCCTTCAGACTGGTTGGCTCTCTCCTACACAACATGTCTGCAGTCAAGCACATGATGCCTGTCCCATGCCACGACTATCACACTCTTTGGATCTCTCCAACACAATTGTCTGCAGTCAAGCTCATGATTTCTCTCCCTCTCTTGCCACGAATTTCCATCCAATAACATCACTTCAAGATATGCAAATCTCCAGAATGTGTTCCTCTTGTACTCCCTTACCTGGTATGGTATGATTTTATTTCGTACCTAAAGGTCCCCTTACATGATGACAAAACTTGTGTTTGGCCTGGAAGTGTTCCATTGCTTCGTCATAAAGACCTGATGTCATTTTCATGGTGAAGGCCCTGCTATACAGAGATACACCAAGCCTTTGCTATTTTCCTGTCACAGAAAATGGAGGCTGATTTATCGCTTGATGTTAATCAGTCAGTCTTTTCAGTCAAGAGGGTTGAGGCATTGGAGAGGTCTTGAGGACATTTTTTTTTTTTTTTTTCATTTTTCATCTGCCTGTAAGCTGTGGGTTCTGAAAACAGTATTGGTTTTATTTTCCAGTATAGACTTCAGTCTCTGCCCCAAATCGTAAGCCAATGTATGTTATAAAGTAGCAGCAATGAGATAAACAGAAATAGTATGAGAGACAGTAAAATGTGTGGCCAAGGCAAGCAACAGTTTTCTTTGATAGCTACAGGCAATTAGAGAACTGACAGGCAAAAATGTATGGAAGTCGTATGTATAATATGAATGTTTTCAACGCATTTTTCTATGACTCTTAACTTAGCTGATCTTCTACATACAAACAGATTAAAATCCTCCTACCATTTCACTTTTATGTTCTAGATTCCTTTCAGGAGATGGCAGACGTTCTAGGACATGCAAATACCCAGAATTTAGCCCTTTTTCTTTCCCTGAATCTGGCAAGGTACAATTTGCCTCCCCTGACAATCTGTCACCTGATGACAGAGGGGTTTCCAGTGATGTGGAAGAGTTTCATTGGTCTTCTTCTCTTGGCACGGAGACCTTATGTGATCAATGGGGTCAGCGCACAGATATTATTCCCAATGCATTTATTAATATCTCTCCTATGCACCACATGACTGTCCAGTCACCCAATTCCTCAAGTCTAACTAGATCTTGTAAGATGCAACAATCAATCTGAAATCTTCAGTCACTTGGCACACTGATCAGAAATACTTACCTTGATATTCGTCCTTGTTTGCTACGACCAGTTTACCTAGGAATTTAAGATTTTTTGCTGCTTTTCCTTTTGCAACATTTTTATCTTGCTCTGTTCTTACTACCCATTCCAACCTCTGGTCCCTAGTCATACCCAAGCTTGTTATGAAGTATGCTCTGGGTCAAATATATACAAGGAGTTTATCAATGTTAAGCAGACATTAGGCTACCAACCAGAAGGGCCTTGCACTGCTGCTGGTTCATTTTAGAGCAGATAAATGTACCTATTCTGCACAATCAAGCCTTTCTTTACAACAGTAATGGTTAAAATACAGAGCCCAAGAGAGTGAGACAAC
>CM060334.1:52339734-52344734 GCA_030674155.1 Stramonita haemastoma
CTTTGTCTGAGTGTTCCTGTTTTCTTTTCTCTTTTTTTTATTTTATATAATTCCTTCTTTGATTTCAAGGATAATGGAATAAAACACTAGTTTGAGTCCCGTCCTGCCCTGACGTTTGCACAGTAAGAGAGCCCACAGAACCGAGAGAGTGGTCTACTGTACGCATACACATTTTGTTTTGTTCAGCATCTATGATATAGGTAAGGATGTTCTTGTGGTGATAACACAGCGCCCCATGAGGGCACTCAGGCTTGAATATGGTATGTCTGTAGGAATAAAAGCCAATGCAGTGTACGCTACAGAACATAGTATTACACATTGTAATATTGATAATAATGCAATATGATGCATCATAATACGGAGCGGGCAGCCGTAATAATTATCGCGCGCGCACACACACACACATACCCACACACGCAGGCACACACGGACATACACCACGCACACACCCACAACACACCCACACACACACACACACAACACACACCACACACCACACACACACACACACACACACACACACACACACACACACACACACACACACACACACACACACACACACAAACACACGCAAGCACACACATACACAACACGACACAGCACACATACACAGACACAGACACACACACAGACACAACACACACACACACACACACACACACACACACACACACACACACACACACACACACACACACACACACACACACAACAAACAACCCCGAGAACAAGGAACAGCGCACATCAATGAAAGGGAAATAACATTTCTCTGGCAGTGTCAACTGCAGAATTGTTTCCCTTGCATTAATCAGCGGACACAGCAAATTACGGTTTCGTCATTAACTTTGAGTATCAGACATATTTTTTGGTCGTATTAACCTCTGATTTTCAAAAAAAAAAAAAAGTAAAATAAAGGGTGGTTTGTAGTTGTGATAATGACTAATGATTGAAGAAGATGAAGAAGAAAAGTAATGAAAAGAATGATGATGATGATAATGAAGATGATAATTATGAGAAGAAAAAGAAAAAATGTGACGCCCCACCACGAAATGAGTCGTTTAGCACAGTACCCGATTTTGCGCTTGGAGCCGTTAAAGAGAGGTGGGGAAGTTGTCAATTATAAGATTTTGATTGATTATTAAACTATACCCATTAACCTACCTTGTAATGAAGTATCAAGGCATTTTTTTTATATTCCTTTTGATTTTAAATGTTTTGAAAATACCCAAGCCCTCATTCTGACAACCTGTTACGAAAATAAATTTGTCCGTTTCTCATTTTGTCACATCCTGCAGTATATCATTTCACTGTGTTAAAATTGTGCACAGAATTGTCCGATTTTCAATATGTTTTTTGTATTGAATAGCCATTTTATTGCAGATTAGTAACTTGTCAATAACTAAAAATAGACCTCTGGTGCAATGCGACTCCTTATGTGGTGGAGCGTCACAAATGTGATGATAGTTATGATGATGATGATGAAAAAGAAGAAGGAGGAGAAGAAAAAGAAGAAGAAGAAGAAGGAGGAGGAGGATAATAAAGACAATGGTTGTGATTTTCTGCTAAACTATAGGCAATTGGCACACAATTTTCTGATAAACTATAGGCACACAATCCTTTACTGAATTATAGGAACATTTTTTTTTTTTTCTAAACTATAGGCACACAATTATTTGCTAAACTATAGACATATAGGGAAGAACGGTGGCAGGATGGTTAAGACGTTCACCTGCCAATATGTAAACCGTAAATTTCTGAGTTCGTACCCAGCCTCACCCTTTCTTCCCAGTTTGACGAAAAAATCGAACTGAATGTCAAAGTCATTCGGATGAGACAAGAAACCGAGGCCCCGTGTGCGAACGCACGCAGAACATCTAGCGCGCACGTTAAAACCCCGCTCCGCGTTTCGGAAGAACAGGCCATCCTGTGCCGGTAGGAGCGGATGACAAAATTACAAAAAAACAGCATGCACACAGATGTCGTGTTTAGACACCATCCCTGAGGGGAAAAAAAAATAATGGGTAGGCGCTGCACTTGTGGCGACGCGCTCTCCCCGGGGAGAGCAGCCCGAAATCCACGCAGAGAAATCTGTTGTGACATAAAGTGGTATAAAATAAAAATAAATAAATAAATAAATAGGCGCGCAATTTTCTGCTGAACAACAGAAACACGTTCTCTGCTAGACTAAACTATAGGCACATAACTCTCTGTTTAACTACAAGCCCTGTGTAATTTCTTCCTCTCCTCCACCAGATTTGTTTAAATTGTCCAGAAAACTCTTTATTCTTCTGTTACAGACAATTGTGTGGCCATGATTGTATATTTTTACTGCCAAGACCAGACACTGGTTAAAAGAATGGCGGTATCATGATTTTAGAATAATTATTCACCATCTCTACTTTACAGACGACACTTAACTTTTTACACTGAATTCGCCCATCTTTTCCCAGAGTCCAACTCAAAACAGTTTTTATTTCATTACTATTTCGATGTAAAAGCTAGCATTTTCTTGATTATTTCTAGGTCATGTTTGGAACATGTTTGAGTGGGCGGCCATCTTGCTTTCTCTCCGTTTCATTGCAGGCTCGCAGAGTATATGCAGCAATTCATGGCGCATCATTCTGATTGGAGGAAAATCATTCTGAGCTTTATAGCCCCCCGATGTTAAGTCTTCTTCCCGTCGCCAACTTTTTTGTAGCAGGTCTGCTGTATTAGTTTCCTTTTTATATGAAACAAAAGTTTATTTCTTTTATAATAAAATCAGTTTTTATTACTTTTGCCTTGTGTAAGTCTTGTTAGCTTGTTTGTGTTAATGGGCAAGAAAAAAAGAGCGTGGGTGATTCTACTTTATTGCGGGAGCTGAATGATTTTTGAGTGAAGGTAGGGGGGATGAGAACAGTGAATGAAAGAATGCAGCAATATAATTCAGGTTTACCTGTACCTATATACCACTAGTACAAATGAAAAATTGCATTAATGTAGAGCAGGTACACATATACTTAAATACTACCTGTCAAATAAAAGAATGCAACATTGCAGTACAGGTGCACGTGTACCTAAGATACTACCTGTCAAATAAAAGAATGCAACAATGCAGTACAGGTACACGTGTACCCATCTGCCTCTAGTACAAATGAAAGAATAAGTGACGGGATAGTTCAGTGGTCAGAGCTCTCGCTTTCCACAAACCAATACCAAGTAGTATCGTGCGTGGTTACCAATTGGATGGGTGACCGTTTGCGCGCCTTGGCTACAGCACAGTCCCCTCAGTTCACCTAGCTGTCAATGGGTACCTGCCCTCTTTAAGGGCAGGAAAAGTAAAGCCAGTGAGGAAGAGGAGATGGGTGCTGCCCTCAATATGCTGGCCCTTGGAGAAGCTGAGGTCTCTGATGCCTTGCTCCCATAGGACCACCTATGTTATGGGACACCATGAAAAATGAAAGAATGCAACAATGCAGAACAGGCAGACATGTATCTACATACCACTAGTACACATGAAATCAAGGGAATAAGAATGCAAAACAATAACAACAACAAAAAAAGAAAGAATACACAATTGCTAAGAATTTGATGATGACGACAATGAAAGAATAATTATGTCACTTCTGTACGTGTAAACACAGTTCTTCAGAATGTAAACTAGGTTTAAAATGTTTGGAAAAAGAATCCCCATCAACATGCTCTCTTCTTTCCTTAAAAAAAAATCCCCAACAATACATATACTAACCATCGCACTTAAAAATCAATAACAAAGCTAAGACAAACTATTATTGTCAAAAATCCCATAAAATTCTAATTATAAAAAATCCCATGAAAAAAACAGGAAAAAAAAAAACACAAAAAGGTACACCTTCTGAGGATAAGATGCTTGCAGATAAAATATTACGCCCCCCCCCCCCCCCCACTCCTAAAACCACAAGCGTATACCCCCCCAAAAAAAACCCACAATCGGCATACCTCCCCCCCTCCCCCCGCACACATACACACACACACACACACAAAACACACACACACACACACACACACACACACACACACACACACACACACACACACACACACACACACACACACACACACCTATCACATTAAAAAACACACAACAGTATCAAGTACACTTAAAACTTTGACATAACAACATTAAAAAAACCCAACTCCATCCTAACAGTTAATCTATTTCAAATGGAAAGAAGTATAAGGTTTTCTGTACTCAATTTTATGTTGCAAACCTGGTAAATAAAACTTGTTCACCTAAAAAGAAACAAAATCATGAATTCAGAAACTTGTGTGTCTTTTGTCTCAAAGTTTTCCTTTTCCGTTTGTTTCAGCATGGGCGCTTGTGTATATTTTTGTGTATAAGTGCACAGTGTGTGTGTGTGTGTGTGTGTGTGTGTGTGTGTGTGTGTGTGTGTGTGTGTGTGTGTGTGTGTGTGTGTGGTGAGAGAGAGAGGAGAGAGAGAGAGAGAGAGAGAGAGAGAGAGAGAGAGAGAGAGAGAGAGAGAGAGAGAGAGAGAGAGAGAGTGTGTGTGTGTGCGCGTGCGTGCGCGTGTGTGTGTGTGTGTTGTGTATGTGTGTGTGTGTGCGTGCGTGCGTGTGTGTGTGTGTGTGTGTGTGTGTGTGTGTGTGTGTGTGTGTAGGTGCACTGTGTGTGGTTTTTGTTTGTTTGTTTTCTTGTTATTGGAAGAGGTGAACTGGAATAAAATCTAGTGCAACAGCGTCTTTACTGTCGTCTCTGTTTTCTTGTTCCAGTTAACTGCTTTCTCCTACATTTAGAGTTCACAGGGAAAGCTGTGTGGTATAAACACACATGCATGCCAGCAAACTCACACACACATACACACACACACATACACACACGCAGGCACTCACACACACACGCAACGCACGCATGCACACACATGCACACAAGCACGCATGCACACACACACACACACACACAAACACACACGCGCGCGCGTGCGCGCAAGCACACACACACACACACACACACACACACA
>CM060334.1:52357234-52377234 GCA_030674155.1 Stramonita haemastoma
GCAAAGAACTAATGGCATTAATTACTGATTTAGAGTCTACACAAAATAGAATTTGAAAAATGGTTTTAGGAAAACTGACGAAAAAATGTAGAGCCATCAATATTGCAACTAGTTCCGCTGTAAATATTGATATACCTTCACCAAGATGAAATTGGTTTTCGGATTTTAGATCTGGTATAACATAAGCAGCACCAGCGTTATTGTTTAGTACTGAGCCATCTGTAAACACTTTTAAATGATTAGGATAGTTGTCTTCCAAATGAATCTTGGCATGAGAAGATACTAAATTTATATTGTCCTTTTTCGCTATATCAATGTAATTGATATCAAACATTGCTCTATTTAATTCCCAGAAGGGAATAGGGGACAGTGCATCCCGTTGTGCTACATTTCCTGTTAGATCTAACCCACAATTTGTAAAAACGTTAGATGTGTATGTTCTCAAGGTGGTATGTGATGATATACATCTTGCTCTCTTAGGAAAATCGTTATCAGATTTAAGATTAATCACGGATTTCAGATCATTTTGAACAGACAAACTTCGCAACAAAAATTTACTACAAGCAACACTCCTATAATCTTCCAAAGGTAAAACCCCTGACATACTGTATGTTTTTAAACAAGAGGCATGGATAGGTAGGCCTAGAGCAAGTTTATATGCCCTGCAGTCTATGCTTTGGAGTTTTTTCAAAAGATATTTTGGGGCACTAAAAAAAACTTCCTGGGCAAAAGTTAATTTCGAACGAATTAAAGATGTTGAAAGATGCAACAAGGTAAAAATATCTTGCCCCCATGGCTGTTTACTGACAATTTTCAAAATGTTCAAGCTTTTTCTTGCTTTAGTTAAAATATATTCAATATGTTTATGCCATGTTAATTTTGATGTTAGAAAAACTCCAAGGAATTTAACTACTTCTTTATAGTGTAAAATACCACCATTTATTTTAAAACTTGGCATTTCCCTTGGATTTGCTCCATTATTAAAGAGCATCATGTGAGTCTTATCATTTGAAAGCTGTAATCCATTTTCGGTCATATACTTAGCTATAGCATTTAAATCGTTTTGATACAATTTATTAGTGTAATTCAGAGACCTAGCAGGCGTGTTCTTTTTCATCGCAACTTTCATCCATACACATATATCATCGGCATATTGAGATAATTCTACATTTTTTGAAAGATTGTCTGGCAGGTCATGCATTAAGATATTAAATAACATGGGAGCAATAACGGAACCTTGTGGAATACCCATTTGTAGTGATCTTGTAGATGAATATGTAGTTCCTACTTTAGCCTGAATTTTTCTGTTTTCTAGAAAACTTTTAATGAAACCATACATCTGCCCTGACAAACCAATATTCTGGAGTTTATATAGTAAACGTGAATGCCATACCTGGTCATAAGCCTTAGTTATGTCAAAAAATGTTGCTAACAAACATTTCCGCCTTGCAAACTGATATTTGACCTGAGTTGTCAGCTTTACTAAATGATCAATAGAAGATCTACCTTTTCTGAATCCTGCTTGATTTACGGGAATAATTTTCTTCTTTTCACAGTAATAGACAAGTCTGTTTAAAACAATTTTTTCTAACAGTTTACAGACACAAGACGTAAGTGCTATGGGCCTATAACTATTCACATTTGTTTTTGGTTTACCGTCTTTATGCACAGGGACAATAACTGACTGTTTCCAAACTTGAGGTAATACACCACTCTCCCAACATTTTTGAAAAATATTGTAGAGAATGTGTATCCACTTGTCTGACAAGTGTTTAATCATTTCATTTGAAATGGCATCGATTCCGACTGATGTTTTCTTGTTTGGTAAGGATGAGATAGTATCTTTTATTTCTTGTACGGTTAATGGAGCATTGATGTAATGGCTATTATCAGAAACAGTGTCGACAAGACCGCCTGATTTCTCTCTTTGAGCTCTGTATATTCTTTGAGCTGGAGATAAGCCATCGAGTCTATTTGTGTTGGAAAAAAAATCAGCAAATGCTTCTGCTTTTTCCCTTAAAGAAGGAAGTAAATTGTTTTCTAACTGAATTGGATAATCTGGAAATTTTAAGCCATTTTTCATTATGTTTAGTTGTCTCCACATCTTCTTGGTATCCTTATGATTCGAGACTTCAGAATTGCAAAATGTTGTCCAGTAAGTTTTCTTAGCTTGTTCTATTACTCGGTTGCATATAATATTAGCATTTTTCATGGCCTTGTGATTTTCAATCGATTTATCTTTATTGTATAATTTGAACATTCGTTTTTTTTCATTTACTGCTTTTTCACAGTCGACATTCCACCATACATTGCCTAAATTACTATAATTTTTCGTAGCTTTTGTATTTAGTTTTGGAATTGTTTTATTGGCCACGTTCAAAACGGAATTGCAGAAAGAATTGTACATTATGTCAATACTATCATCGCAAGATGTATTTACAACTAAATTCTGTAAGGTGTTTGTGAATGAGGGCCAGTCTGCTTTCTTATAATTGTATTTTGGAATGAAGTCCGGATCAGTGCTTTCTATGTTAAACTTTTCATTAATCTTGATAGAGATTGGAACATGATCGCTACCTAATGTTTCATCATATGTTTTCCATGAGTGCGACAACACTAACTTTGGAGAAACTAATGTGAGATCTATAGCAGTCGGCCTATGTGTGGACACATCGGGGATTCTGGTGTAGGACCCATCGTTAAGCAAAACTAAGGGCGAGTCTACTATATTTTCAACAAGCTGGTTATTAGTAATGTGAATACAACCTTTTTCCCAAAACGGTGAGTGACTGTTAAAATCACCGCCTATAATCCATTTTTGCTGGTCGTTTATAGATCTCAGCCAATCAGTGTTATCATTATCAGGACCTTTAGGTAGATAAACAGACACACAGTTGATGGTGAGAGATTCCGAAAACTGTACAGTAACAGCACATGATGAAACATTTGTTATGTTTTCTGGCACAGGAGACTGTATCATGCGGTACTGTAAACCAACACAAATATAAATTGCAGTATTAATCTTTCCATCAGTCTGTTGTTGTTCACAAACTGGTGGATAGAAAAATTGCTTCAGTCTTGGAAGCTTGCTCTTTTTAACATTTAAGGACTGAAGAATAAGTACATGGTAATAAGTTGACATAAGATGTTGGTGCAAGTAGTCAACATTTGTAGCAATAGATCTGCAGTTCCACTGCAGTATTGAAATTTTATCATTTCGGTGCATTACCATTTACAATGTTATGTTATTATTTAAACCTATTCAAGAAGGAACAGATAAAGAGGGTGTGTGAACCCCCCCCAAAAAAACAAAAAACAACAACAAAAAACAACAACAAAAAAACCCCCAGAAAACAACGAACAACAAAAAAAAAACACCAAAAAACCCCAGACAAACCACAAAAAACCCACCAACAATAAGAACAGCAAAGCCAACAACCCCCAATACAACCTAATCTTATGACACTATCAGCAAAAATGTTTACAGATAGCACTACTAAGTTATTTTATCCAGAAATGTACGCCAGATACACGGATAATGCAAATATAGTCAACAATATATCAACTTGATTTTGTTGTTACTAAAACCATTACAAAATAACCACAATAACCATAATAGATTGTTAATGTTCTGACACAATTCCACAATAATAAAGAATAGTCACATTTGTGTATTCATTTTCCCTTTTCCCACGTGGTGTAGTAAGAGTAAAGAGGTGAGCATGCAGCTTCCTTTAGTAACAATGTCTGAGAACATCAAACATGTTGCACCAAGGATGCCTGGGACTGTAGGCTCTCCATGGGGCCAGTTCCTGCTGCTGGAAGGGAGTCGTTCTTGGCCGTTGTGCAGACCTCGCCGTTCGTTTTGGCCTCGTCCAAAACAGCTGGCGAAGGTGACGGCCAAGGTTGACTGCCAGGATGGTGGAGCCCTTCATGGTGGGGTGTGTCCCATCCTTCAGGTGGCTGGTGTGAAGGTTGTCATTGGATATAAAGGATACCCTCTTCATCCCCAGCAGTTCTTTTGCTGACAGGGCATTAAACAACTGCCTTTTAATTTCCAGCTCATCATCAACAACAGATGGCACTTTACTAATTACAATGAAAGCGTTAGGGTGCTGCTTATGGATTTGTTTCACAGAGTCAACAAATTTTCTACTTGCACAGTCAGCCTCTTCCCTTCTTAGATTGTTTATACCACAATGTAAAACAATGCTGTCGAATGATTTTCCAAGATTATGGGAAGCGCTTTCTACATTTTCTTGGAGATCTTTTATCATATGGACCTTGTGGTGAGCAGCAGAAAATCCATATGACCGACCCAGTCTTTTGTACTGGACTCCTCTTAATACAGAGTCGTGCAGGAACAGAACATCTGGAAAACCTTCCAAGTTCTTGGAGTTTTCTTTCACAATCTTTGATGTCATTGACACCGTGACGTCTTTATAGGCTTTGACGTCACTACTTGTTCTCATCCTTCTGGGTTTTTCTTTAGGCTTATTTTGTTTTACGCCCTGCTGTTTATTGACTGCAGGACGCTCAGACGGCCTAAGTGGTGCCTTGCCTGTGCTGTGTGCAACAGGCCTGGATTTTATTATATCAGCATAAGTAGGAGAAACCAAAAGATCTGTCTGCGTGCTTACGTGTTTGCTGCGACATGCTTCTTTTCTTTTTGGTTTCTCGCTACTCAGTCCCTCGATGGTCTTTTCTAGGGACTGGAGACGATCAGTGAGGTTTAGAATGATAGATTTGAGATCACTGACCGTCTCACGCAGGCTGGATATCATCTGGGTGGTGTCGTTACCTCTCCCTCTGGGGTCTTCATCAGTTGGGGAGGTCCTTCCTTCTGTAGCAGAGGGTTGGGGAGCAGGGCTTTCAACGGCTCCAGAATTGTTGCCCTCTTTCAGTGGTTCTGTGGGCTTCTTTGCTCCAGAGGCCTTGTGTGTCGGTGAATCCCCCACACAGGAGGTAAATCGCTTGCTTCTGGAGCGAGTGGCCTTGGTCATTTTGGTGGTTAGAGTAATAACATGACGGTCGATTAGTGGTTGCTGACTAGTTCCGCCATCTTGGTGACGTCATCCTCATCGTCATCATCATGATGCGTGTGTGTGTGTGTGTGTGTGTGTGTGTGTGTGTGTGTCTGCGTGCGTGCGTGTGTGTGTATCTTTTGTGGTGTGTGTGTGTGTGTGTGTGTGTGTGTGTGTGTGTGTGTGTGTGTGTGTGTGTGTGTGCGTGTGTGTGAATGTGTTTGGATGGATGGGTACATTGGTGGAGGCAACGGTGTTTTAGTTTATGAGTGACTGAGGTAACGCAGATTTGTGGGCGCTCTTTATATTGTGATGCGTGAATACTGATGTTAAGAACATGTGTTGTGGTATATATCCGTGATATCATGTTTACACGTTTACTTGTATTATGTATGGCTTGTAACCTACCTGGATTTCTCTGTATTTGAGATGATGAAGTATTGGAATTTGAGTGTGAGAGATGGCACAGGCTGTGCCAAAACATCTGGTTAGACACTTTTGTTCAGTGCTTCTCTAGGTCATTTTCTCTTTTTGACCTAGACACCCGTTCTGACTCAGGATGGCTGTAGTTGTTGAGAGATGGCAGCTGTGTATTCTATTTCACTGTTCATGCTTTTGTTACACTGTCTCTGTGTCTCTGTCTGTCTACCTGTCTGTGTCTGTTTGTCTGTCCCTTTCTCTCTATCTCTTTACCCTTGTCTCTGTCTCTCTGTCTTTGTTTCTGCCCCTGTTTCTCTCTCTGTTTCTGTATCTCTGCCTCTGTCTCTTTCTCTCTCTCTGTCTCTCACTCTGTCTCTGTCTGTATGTCTGTCTATCTGTCTGTCTGTTTGTCTCTCTCTGTTTGTCTGTCTCTGTCTGTCTATGAGACTTGACATTCATTTAGCTCAAGTTTCCCCTCAAAACTTTGAAGAAGAAAGTGTGAGGCTGAGAATCGAACCCAGAACCTTACGGTTAACGCGCTGTGCACGTGAACATTTACGCCACCCTGCCACCTTCACATACAACAGGATCAGATACATACACACATATACATTCCTTACATTCCACTCCCTCCAAAAGTCCTTCAGATGAAACCATAAACTGAGGCCCCGTGTGCGAACGCACGCAGAACATCTTGCGCACACGTTAAATCCCGTTCCGCTCTCCGTAAGCGTAGGCCATTGTGTGCTGGCGAGAACAGATAACATAATTGACAAAATTGCATACACACGGGGACTGGATGTTAAAAAATGCATGAGTGTTTATTCCATTATCCTCGAAATAAAAGAATAAAAGAGCAGATGATTAAATAAATACATAAATAAATAAATAAATAAATCAGAAAGTAAAAATACACGATAAAAAGAATAAGTAAAATACAGTTTGTTACAACAGGATGACACAAATACATTCCTCTAATAAAAAAGAAAACTGCAAAACTCCCCCCTCCCCCCCCCCCCCCCTCCTGTCATTTTTTGGTTTATTTACCAACTTCTCATAGCTCAGCCGTTTTTTTCTGTGGGATGTCGAAACGACAAAGCATCCAAAAGAAAATTCTCCCTCTCTCACTAAAACCAAGCCCCCAGAAAACAAAACAAAACGAAACACCTCTCTCAAGCAACCATGTGACGGCTCACCTGTCATCTCTGACAGCCCCTCACACCTGTGTCTGTCTGTCAACTTGACGTCACGGCACCACGTGCTGTGATGACGTATGCCTCGTAAGAGTGAGAGGGTTTTTTTTATTTTACGTAACGACTTCCGATGAAGCCTATTATCTTTGTTGTCTGCTTTCTTTGTGTGTTGCAGGGAGAAATTGTTGGCATTATGTGCCTAACCTCTTTCACTAAAAAATAACAACAAACAAAATACCTGCCAAAAGCAAAGAAAAAAAAAAAACAAAGTTTAACCCTCCTTTCCTAAGAAAACGAAAACAAAAACAAAAAAAACACATCACGCCCCCCCCCCCCCTCCCTTATAAAAAAAGAACAAACAAACAAACCCATCATTAAAGAATGAACGGCAAACACAAAGACGGAACTTTAACAATAAACTTCACAGCTATCTAAGCTTACAGCACAGTAACCAACCAACCAAGCCTACCTACCAACCAACCAACCAACCAATGTGCCTGGAACACAAACTACTTTAACTTAAGCACAGAAAAGTAAAGAGGCAACTAAAAACAAACCCATTGAAACAACACCAGCCACCTCCCACCCCTCAAAACAAACGCCCTAGAAGCAATAAGAAATTTAAAAAATACTTGGATAAAAACATGAAGGACAATAAGAATAAGGAAAAGAGAAAAAAAAAGCCGCCCCCTTCTCCTAAAAAAACCCCAACAAAACAAGCAAAACAGAAACGTCTTAAGGGGGAATGTGATTTGTAGACTGCAGAAACAACTGCAGTCGAAGTCTCTGATGCCAGACGCATTCTGACAATGACAACTTGATAGACTTCCAGCCAGTTCTCTGGGGCTCATCTTCAGACACAAATCTTTGGCTTGATGACAAACACGTTCGCACTTACACCAAGTTTTTATTTCTTCTTTTTGTTGTTGTTAAAGCATTGGGGGAATTAACACCCTTGCACATAAAAAAGGGGCAACCATTTGTACACACACACAAGTTTCCAGGCATCTCGTTGCCAGTTTTAATTCTTTGCCCTTTTGTTGTAACTGGAGAATAAACGTTGCAGGTTTGTTTTTGTTGTTGTTGTGGTGTTAGGAGACAGTGATATTCTTTCACACTTGCCAGGTTTGCTTTCGTGTCTAAATGAGTTAAAGGTAAAGGTTTAGTTGTGTGGAACGAGATAGCTTAGTGGTCAGAGCACTGGCTTTCCCCAAGTAAAGGTTAAGCAGCATCGAGCGTGGTTACCAATTCGATGGGTGACC
Organism: Stramonita haemastoma; assembly: GCA_030674155.1. Classification (NCBI taxonomy): domain Eukaryota; kingdom Metazoa; phylum Mollusca; class Gastropoda; order Neogastropoda; family Muricidae; genus Stramonita; species Stramonita haemastoma. The sequence goes on from CM060334.1 coordinate 52,365,134, forward strand.
GTTTGGGCGCTTTGGCTTCAATACAGTCCCCTCAGTTCACCCAGATGTATATGGGTACCTACCCTCTTTAGGGTCAGGGAAGGTAAAGCAGCGAGGGAGAGAAGCTGAGGTCTCTGATGCCTTGCTTCCATAATGACCAGATAGCTTATGGGACACCTTTACCTGAATGAGTTAGAGGAAAGTGTTAATGAGGTTTCTTTCTCTCTTCAGTGTCAGGGTAATTGTGCCTCTGCTACTGCCACTGTCATGTGAAGATTGGCACACAGTGAAGGATTTTGGCACTGGGTGTGCCAAAAATGGTTTGGCAGTGTTTTTTTGATATTCTGTCTCTGTGTGCTTTCTTCCTCTCTCTTTTGTTACTTGGAAAACTAACGTCACTGGAGAAATTGTTGACAGATGGGGTAGCTGTTTTCTCTTATATTGGTTGATGGATTGTTCTCTAGTTGTTGTTGTTGTTGTTGTTGTTGTTGTTGTTGTTGTTGTGTGTGTGTGTGTGTGTGTGAGAGAGAGGAGAGAGAGAGAGAGAGAGAGAGAGAGAGAGAGAGAGAGAGAGAGAGAGAGAGAGAGAGAGAGAGAGAGAGAGAGAGAGAGAGAGAGAGAAGATTAGAGACATAGAGAAAGAGAGTGTGTGTGTGTGTGTGCATGTGTGAGCGCGCGTGCGTGTGTAGTGTGTGCGTAAATGTATGTGTATGTATGCGTGTGCGTGCGCACGCGCATGCGCACGCAATTTCAATCTATAACAAAGAGACAGTATTTCATCAAGAGAAACGATACAGCACCTTTTCTTTTCTGACTGCATGAACAACAGTTCTAGGAGTCCCCAGATGCCACAGCGATTCTGAGGCTGACAGCTTGATATCTATATTCCACACAGACAACAGTCTAAGGTTACACAAGAAAACTCACTCAAAACAAATGCAATATAATTGTCTGTGAAACTCATGTCCAAACTATTCACACACAAAAATGTCCAGATTGTGCACAGAACTCTCTAGGCATCTGACTGCCAGTTTCTATTCTGCTGCTGTTGTTGTTGTTGAAGATGGGGAACAAAAACGAGGAGGGTTTTGTGTGTGTGTGTGTTTTGTGTGTGTGTGTGTGTGTGTGTGTGTGTGTGTGTGTGTGTGTGTGTGTGTGTGTGTGTGTGTGTGTGTGTGTGTGTGTATGTGTGTGTGTGTGTGTATATGTTGTGTGTGTGTGTGTGTATGTCTGTCTGTGTGTGTGTGTGTGTGTGTGTGTGTGTGTGTGTGTGTGTGAGGGGTGGGGTTGTGTGTATATGTATGTGTGTGTGTGTGTACGTGTGTGTGTTTGTGTGTGTTTTGTGTGTGTGTGTAAGTGGAGGGGGGTGCGTACGTGCATGTGTGCGTGCGAGTGTGCGTGAGTGTGTGTGTGTGTGCGTTTGTGTGTGTAGGTGCATGCGTGCGTGCGTGTGTGCGTGCGAGTGTGTGTGTGTTTGTGTGTGTGTGTTTATGTGTGTGTCTTTGAAAGAAGACACACCATTCTTTTACACCAGAGAGATTTGTTGCTTGTTTTTCAATGTTTTATTCCTTGGCTAGAGCTCTGAGGTTCAACAATAGTGAGATTTTTGCATATGCATCCACCCCCCTCCCTTCCTTCCTCCCTCCTCTATTTATATAGCAGCATTCCGACTTTGGGGATGGTGTCTAAACACGAAACCCGTGTACATGCATATGTTTTCTACTTTTTTATCTGTTCTTTCCAGGACTCTGATAGTCAGTTCGATTTTCTCATCAAACTTAGGAAAAAAAAAATATAGCAACGATGGGAATCAACCCAGAACCTCACAGTTTACTTTGTTATACAGGTGAATGTCTTGTCCCACCCTACCACCTTCCTTCTTGGCTGTTTTTCTTGGCTTCAGTACAGTCCCTTAGTTCACCCAGCTGTAAATGGGTACCTGCCCTCTTTAGGGTCAGGGAAGGTAAAGCAGCGAGGGAGAGGAGATAGGCGCTGTCCTCGAAATGCTGGCCCCTTGAGAAGCTGAGGTCTTTGATGCTTCGCTCACCTACAACCACATAGGTTATGGGACACCTTTACCTTTTTTACACAGAGCTTTTGTGACTCTGCAGCGTCCAGATGTAGTACTGCTGCTGTCAGGCGAAGACTTGCAGACAAGGAAGAATGACACAGGATGTATCAACACAGGGCTTGGATGGCAGTTTTGTCTTTTGCGCATTTAGACTACGTAAAGCAACACGGGTTTTATTTGTGACGTTTACAAGTCTCAAGATCTCATTTCAGTGGAAGGAGCCAGGTGCATCAAGGCTTAAGATTGAACAAAATTGCCAGGTCAAGGTACATGCAGACCTGCTAACGTTTTCGTCTCTTTAGTACTTACAGGCATACAGTAGAAGTTAAGCCATGCAAATTAAAGACACAATGGTTCGTTAGTTTCATCATCCTGTTGGTTTACAAACTACAGAAATAACCAACATTTCCCCAAGGCTTCAGAGGCATAAAGGGTTATGGAATCTGCCAAACATCCACAGAGCGGGTTTCTGGAGGGACCTGGTGAAGCGTGTATGGACTTTTCCTAATGCTGTGACTCCTCAGAAAAAAAGCCTAAAAACCCGGGAATACGCATTACCATAATTACAATGTAAATCTGCGACATACGGTCCGATTTAATCCAGACTCATTCTCTTGGCTTATACTCGAAGTGTGAGATGAGATTTTCTGACCGAAATCTCAGACTTCAATTGCAGAGCCCCAACTCCCACCCTATGAGGATGCCGGGAGAGGGGCTGTCAGTATAAAAAGCCTCCCTACCTTCTGGAATTTCTGTTCTAGGATTTCCCTCTTATCTATCCATTTCTACGTCTCTGCCTTGTTCCTTTTCTTCGTGCCACCCCCGTCTTGTCTGTTTTCTTCCTTCTTGGTCTTTGTATTTCTTGTCTATTTCCCTGCTTTTTTTTTCCTCCAGAGAGACTTGAAATATTATTATTCTCTCCCGTGCTGATGTCAGATGCTCTAGGCCAGATTTGTCACGCGTTTAACGGCAGTGCAATGTATTGTTGCTCATATGACAGACAACAGTAGCTGCTATTTGAGTGTTCGACAACAAAGAAGAAGAAGAAGAAGAAAGAAGAAGAAGAAGAAGAAGAAGAAGAAGAAGAAGAAGAAGAAGAAAGAAAGAAAGAAAGAAAGAAAGAAAGAAAGAAAGAAAGAAAGAAAGAAAGAAAGAAACGCTAAACAAAGTCCACCAGGAGACTTTTCCAATCTGCACAGCTCTCTGCAGTAATCCACGTGGATAATGCCTTGATACCAGCCAACTGCCAACACAACGCAGACACATTTATCTCTCGTCTGGATTTCCTTTCATCCCCTTGCGCTGGGGATAAACTTGTAGCAGATTAAGTGCAGTCACACGCAAAGAAAAATCCTGCACAAAGTGCAATGGAACCTTTGTCCAGTCCCGCTGGCTCGGTGCAAAAGCTGGTAGGGATGACACACTGTTTCTGGACATGGCTTTCTGGTCTGTTTATTCTGCATTGATTCGACCTCCAATCCTTGTGTGTGTGTGTGCGTGCGCAGATGGTATACATTCTTATGTTGTTGTTGTTGTTGTTGTTGCTGTAGTGTTGCTGTTGTTGTTGTTGTTGTTGTTGTTGTTCATCTTCTTCTTCTTCTTCTTCTTCTTCTTCTTCTTCTTCTTCTTCTTCTTCTTCTTCTTAATTCTTCTTCTTCTTCTTCTTCTTCTTCTTCTTCTTCTTCTTCTTCTTCTTCTTCTTCTTCTTCTTCTTCTTAATTCTTCTTCTTCTTCTTATTTTTCTTCTTCTTCTTCTTCTTCTTCTTCTTCTTCTTCTTCTTCTTCTTCTTCTTCTTCTTCTTCTTTCTTCTTCTGCTTCTTTTGCTTCTTCTTCTGCTTCTTCTACTTCTGCTTCTTCTGCTTCTTTTGCTTCTTCTTCTTCTTCTTCTTCTTCTTCTCTTCTTCTTCTTCTTCTTCTTCTTCTTCTTCTTCTTCTTCTTCTTCTTCTTCTTCCTTCCTCTTTTGCTTCTTCTACTTCTTCTTCTTCTTCTGCTTCTTCTTCTTCTCTTCTTCTCTTCTCTCTTCTTTCTTCTTCTTCTTCTTCTTCTTTTCTTCTTCTTCTTCTTCTTCTTTTCTTCTTCTTCTTTCTTCTTCTTCTTCTTCTCCACATTCTGGTACAATTCTAACATAAGAAAAAAACAAAACAAAAACAACAACCACCGCCGCCCTCCGAAAAAAACAACAACAACCCTTGTTCCAGTTAAGCTTCTTTCCAACTGCAACAAATAAATTTATCATCATCAGGTGTTCTGTTCTTTATTATCTTTACTGATATAACAGAAGCATTATCTGATGCATTATTGAGAAAAAGGGATTACAAAAAAAATATTGAATTTAGGGGCAAATTTGCTAACCATTTTTTTCAGGCATTGATTTAATATAACAAATTAATATGTTGATAATTCTTCACTGAAATATGTGTAAACTGCCTGCATTGCAGACATAGCTAATGCTGTTTTCTTGTTCAGGACACTTCTATGATTACATCCTGAGTATACATTGCAAAAAAAAAGGAACATCCGTTATGTGAAGAAGAATAACCAGCCATAGCTGGTAGAATGGGTGAAAAAGAAAACAACAACAACAACAACAACAACAACAACAACAACAAAACCAACCCGCACACATAAGTAAAAACAACAAGATAAAAATATCTTTATTTACAACAATAACAACAACAACAGAAAACAACAAAACATCTGCAATCCTTACCACGAAACTGCTCAGAATGCACTAGATCATTATTTAACCTACAAGCTGTATGCATGAAGATCAAACAATCGAGATGTCATTCCCAACAATAACAGCATCCGAAACAAATCAATAAATCAGTGACCATTTGCAACAGTGACAACGGACCTTTATTTCTAGCTTTAATTAGTGGGATAGAAACACCATGAATAAATGATTGTTGGCTGACGGGGTTAATTTCCCCCGTCACCTACATGTTTAATGATGCTCTTGAACAAACTGATTTGTGTTAGAATACACCCCTTCACAGTGTAGAGTGTACTGCATGAATGATTGTGTTTTGGTAAAAACAGCGTGAGATTTGTCTCCTTTGTGAAATAGTCCTTCCTGTGCTTCCACTCACTTCAATAAAGGTGAATAATACATGTCATGAGGGAAAGAGAGAGAGAGAAGAGAGAGAGAGAGAGAGAGAGAGAGAGAGAGAGAGAGAGAGAGAGAGAGAGAGAGAGAGGAGAGAGAGAGAGAGAGAGAGAGAGAGAGAGGAGAGAGAGAGAGAGAGAGAGAGAGAGAGAAGGCAAGGCAAAATTATTTTATTCGAGGATAATAGATAAGCACTCATGAGAGAGAGAGGAGAGAGAGAGAGGAGAGAGAGAGAAGAGAGAGAAGAGAGAGAGGAGAGAGAGAGAGAGAGAGAGAGAGAGAGAGAGAGGCAAGCTCTGAATTCTGAAATTGTTTTAATGCACATGGGCCTTTGGCCACAATACATTTTAAGGTACTATGAATGGTGGAAAGAGCAAAAAAAATTTAAACACAACATCTCACAAGCTTTGTTCAGACACTTGCAACACAAAAATGCACACCCGAACATGCATGATTAATGCAAGCACATGAATAAAGTACTAACTAAACAAAAACATGTGTACAAAAGCAGAGAGAGAGAGAGAGAGAGAGAGAGAGAGAGAGAGAGAGGAGAGAGAGAGAGAGAGAGAGAGAGAGGAGAGAGAGAGAGAGAGAAGAGGAGAGAGAGAGAGAGAGAGAGAGAGCATGCTTGAGTGTGTGAGGGGTTTGTATGCAATACATATAAGAACACACACATACATTGCCTGCTAATGTGATTTGCAGATGCTAAAAGAAGGCAGAGTCCAAAGCTGACCTTCACCAGTTATCTAAAAGTCATATACCCACTAACCAGCTTCCTTTTATAACTGCATGATATTTTTTTTAACACCACTTGTCTCAAAAGTTCAATTCATGAAGATGGATCATTTAGAAAGTAGAAAAAATAACACTGAAAATCCCATGGAAAACCTTGAAATACCCAACGTGAAAATCCTATGCACAACGTTAAAATCCCATTTTGCAAACAAATAAAAAAAATAAAATAAAAAAGACACTTGACACTGTGGTCCCACCAAATCAACGACCCCTTGGGGTTACAGAACTCTTTATGAAAAACAAGCCAGGGCATGATAAAATATGCTGCAATGACAACTCTGTAAGTCGCTGTCATTTTTTTGTTCTCATAAGTACATTACCTTATATATATATATATATATATATATATATATATATATATATATATATATATATATATATATATATATATATATTGCAATCATCGTTATCCATATAAACATAAACATAATTATTGCATTCCTTCTAATTTGTGTGTGTGTGTGTGCGTGTGTGTGTGTGTGTGTGCATTGACTTCGTTAAACATTTTGATTGTTGTTGGCTACATGCGCAAGAATTGGTTGAATGCAAGGGCTTTGATTTGTTTTTGCAAGATATAGCGCTATATAAATTCCATTTATTATTACTGATTATTATAATTTTCATATTAAGACAAACACACTTCTTGTAGTCTGAGGATAAATTGGGCTTCATTTACTGTTGTTAAACACATAAGGACACACTTCTTTTTCTCCTCCAGCCCTATACTTGTAGCTTTCTTTATATTTTAGCTATTTTTCTTAGTTATTGATTGATTGATTGATTGATTGATTGATTGATTGATTGATTGATTGATTGATTGATTCTTTTATATCGAGGATAATGGATTAAACACTCATGTGCTTTTTTTATATTCTATACCCCTGTGTATGCCGTCTTGCCATCTGTTCCCACCGGCACACAATGGCCTACTCTTACAAAAAAACGGAAGAGGATTTAACGTGTGCGTAAGATGTTCTGCGTATGTTCGCACGCAAGACCTCGGTTTATACTCTCATCCAAAGGACTCTTGGGGAGAGTGGAGTCAACACTAATGCTAATCCCAAGGGAAAAATCCCCTCGATGGGAATCGAACCCAGGTCCTCAGATTACGAGTGCAATGCTCTGACCACTAGGCTATCCTGTCCTTCACCAACTGTATTGTTCCTATCCTCCCTCCTCCCCTCACAACCAATAACTTAGACATTGCAGCCACAAGTATGCAGACTTTTTTCTCTTCCTGCAGGCAGACAGGGTGTCAGTCATGACAGACAGACAGGAAAAACAGGATGGAGGTGTAATGACAAGAAAACACTGGCTGACAGCTCGCCTGTCACTGCTGATGACAACTCCCCAACACCTGCGTCACTCCATCAATATGACGTCACTGCACGTGCGTGCTCGGATGATATGATAATGAGAGGACTACTGTGAAACCCTTTACTTGTATCAAGATTCTTTTCTGTATTTTTTGCTTATTTGTACTTTTTGTTCGGGGATGGGGGTGGTGGCGCGGTTAGTTGGTGATGTGTAGGCCTGTCCTGCTGTGATAGTACAGTATAGTGGTTACTCTTCAACTTTTACAAATCTTAGGTTCCAGTTTCAGAGCTGCCTTGTGCATTAAATTTTTGAAATTCGTTTACAAACTACTGGTTCAAGTAATAAGTAGAAGTGGCAATGCTAATGTTTTCATGGCCTCAGTATATATATATATATATATATATATAATATATATATATATATATATATATATATAAATATATATATATATGTGTGTGTGTGTGTGTGTGTGTGTGTGTGTGTGTGTGTGGTGTGTGTGTGTGTTATATCCATGTGGCAAAAGATGGACGCTGTAGATTAGAGTGTTTCATGTCATCCTCTTGCTGGTTTACAAACACACCAAATCCCCCAACACACACCCCAGCTACTTCAGCAGCAGTACACTGGCTTGTTGTACACTTGACTCAACATCTACACAGCTGAGTTCTGAGCCCTCTGGTGAAGCAAGTATGGATTTTGCCTTACACTGATTTCTTAGAACCCCCCCCCCCCCCTTAGAAAAAGCAATAAGCAATATTATTCTATGCAAATATCATACAGTGACTTATGTATATGGATTCTCTAGGGAACGTATGGCCACAACAACATCCCTCCAACGGATTCTGTTCTGGGAGATCCTCTTCAGCTCGGCCCTCGTCATTCGGGCTGCCTTCGTCTCTGCTTCAATGCTTCTGAGCCAGGTCTGTTTTGGTCGACCCCACTTTCCTCTTCTCTCGTGGATTCCAGTCAAGGGCCTGCCTGGTGACATTTCAATCAGGCTTGCGGAGCGTATGGCCGAGACATCCACATTTTTTCCCCCTGAATTTCTGACTCGATTGGTGCGTATCTGGTCCTGTCTCAAAAAGGCAATTCTTTTCAATGTGTTGACTTACGCTAGGCGTGCGAGATTGGATTTTTTTAACCAAAACTTTAGATTTTGAAGTGCACAGTACAGAAAAATGTCTACCAAGAAACTGTTTCAATCTGCACAGCTCTCTGTGATGATCCCTGTGGATGATAACTATGTTGATGTCAGTCTCCTGCCCAAAACCACTTTAGACACATGTATCTCCTGTTTGCATCTCTTCTTGTCTCCTGTGTGCTAGGGATACAAGTGTGCAGATTAGGTGCAGCCACAGGAAAGCAGAAGCCAGTAAAAAAAAAAAATCATTTCCCTGGGCTAGTCTTCATAGTTTCTTTGTGGGAATTGAGAATGATGATATGGTTTTTGAGTAGCCCCTGTCTGGTGTATTGAACACAGGCTAACATTTTTTTTCTAATCTTTCTTTGTGCAGATGTTTGGCCTGAACAAATAAATCAGGATTTGTGTCTTCCTCTGTACTTTAAGAGACTTATAAAGGAGAGATTGGTTTGAGCTTAGCTGATTAAGCTATGTTTCAGATTTTTGATACTGATAAATCCTACCCTAAAAACGGGGGGGGAGAATAGCCTAGTGGTCAAAACATACTGCTGGCAATTTGACAACCGGTTTGATTCCGTTCGAAGGGATTTTCCCCCTAGAGTTAATATCAGTGTAAACTCCACTCCCCACAACAGTATTTCGTATGAGACTATAAACCGAGGGCCTGTGTGTGCGAACCCAGCAGAACATCTTGCTAACGCGTTAAATCTTGTTCCGCTTTTCGTAAGAGTAGGCCATCGTGTGCCAGTGGGAACAGATGACAAGATTCGCAAAACTGCATAATCATACACGGGGAATGGATGATAAAAAGTATATGAATACTCATTCCATCATTCTTGATATAATCTAATAAATAAAACAATGGATAAATAGATAAATAATAAAATAGATAGTTAAATAAATAAATATATTGTAGATTTCTAATTCTTGTGAATTCTATCTTGGATTCAATACCTTCTTTCTTTTTCAACTTTGACTGAATGGTGATATCATGGTGCATTTTGAAAGGAGGAGCACTTAATCATCATCCTCTTTTTTAGTTTAACATTTTTCTTGCATGAAAAAACAACGACCCTACACAAATAAACAACATACATTCAAAGGGCATGACATTTGAACAGAAAGAAAAGAACTTATTTATCCACCAAAAAACAAAAAAAACCCATCTGTAAGCCTCACTACAAACTACTCAAAATGGGCCAGATATTTAACCTACAAGCTGCATGCATGAAGATCAAACATCCGGAGGTGTCATTCCCAACAATGGAAGCATCCGAAACTAATCAATAAATCAGTGACCATTTGCAACAGTGACAATGAGGCTTTGTTCTAGCTTTAATTAGTGGGATAGAGGCACCATGAATAAATGATGGTTGGTTAGCTGGGTAATTTGTCACAGAGCAATGTTACACTTTGTTGACTCCCCTTACTCACGTGTTTAATGTGTGCTGAACAGGTTTGTGTTGGAACACACATTGACACTTTATATATATATATATATATATATATATAGAAGAGAGAGAGAGAGAGAGAGAGAGAGAGAGAGAGAGAGAGAGAGAGAGAGAGAGAGAGAGAGAGAGAGAGAGAGAGAGTTATAGAGTTATAGAGTTATAGAGTTATATAGCTTACTTGAATAGTGGTGTATTGATGAAAGCCTGAAATTGTGTGTAATATATAGTGTGGTGAGCTTTTACAAAGTTTTATTTGGGCAGAGCAGGATGCAAGAATTTTTTTTTTTTTTTATACTGTGACAGTTGATTGTTTGTGGTGTGCCGTTCTGAATAATGGTTAGTGACACAAATGTGCAGTCCTGTTAAAAAAACAACAAAAGCAGAATCTCTCTCTCTCTCTCTCTCTCTCTCTCTCTCTCTCTCTCTCTCTCTCTCTCTCTCTCTCTCTCTCTCTCTCTCTCTCTCTCTCCTCTTCTCTCTCTCTCTCTCTCTCTCTCTCTCTCTCTCTCTCTCTCTCTCTCTCTCTCTCTCTCTCTCTCTCTCTCTCTCTCTCTCTCCTCTCTCTCTCTCTCTCTCTCTCTCTCTGTTACCGTTTATATTGAGAAATGTTTTATTCACATTTTGTGCTATTTAATAACATGTCGAATGTAATTGATTTGGGTAAACTTTTTAATAAATGATCTTATCAAGTAGACTGAGTAACTATCTCGATCATGATTACGCAATGGTTATGAACGTCATATTTTGTATGACCATAACCATAAGATTGATGAAAGTAGTAGAACATATATGGACCAAAATATATGTCTTACAGTGGATGGATTCCTTTTGTGTTCCGTACTGAAAATCAGGCATATACCTTCTTTAGAATGAAGTCTATTGATGACATGCGCGCGAACCTGGGTGTGTGTGCACGCGGGGGTGCGCGCTGTGTGTGTGTGTGTGTGTGTTGTGTGTGTGTGTGTGTGTGTGTGTGTGTGTGTGTGTGTGTGTGTGTGTGTGTGTGTGTTAGTGTGTTAGTGTATGTGTGTGTTAGTGTGTGTGTAATTGCTTTATGTTTTTCCTCTCCCATTTTATTAAAATGTTATAATTTATATGATTTGTTTTGTTGACAGATTTTGAATATTAAAGTTTAGGATGTTCTGTTCCAGTGCTTCTGTTTTTTGTTTGTTTGTTTGTTTGTTTTTCTTTCTTACTTACATAAAGTATGAATATAAAAGAGTGGATGATATTGTAACCTGATAAAATGGTTTGATTTTTATGATTACGTTAAAAACTACAACTTGTGTGCATGTATGCACAGGGATATGATTATGCTTGTGCTAGTGTGAGTGTGTGTGTGGTGTGTGTGTGTGTGTGTGTGTGTGTGTGTGTGTGTGTGTGTGTGTGTGTGTGTGTGTGTGTGTGCGCGGGTGCGTTTGTGTTTGTTTGTATGTGTGTGAGTGTGTGTTTGATATGTATGTGCATGTGCGTGCGTGAGTGAGTTGTATATGCATGTGCCTGTGTGCGTGGTGTGTGTGTGTGTGTGTGTGTGTGTGTGTGTGTGTGTGTGTGTGTGTGTGTGAATGTGTGGTGTGTGTGTGTGTGTGCGTGTGTGTGTGTGTGAGTGTGTGTGAGTGTGTGTGTGTGTGTGTGTGTGTGTGTGTGTGTGTGTGTGTGTGTGTGTGTGTGTGTGTGTGTGTGTAGCCTATGTGAAAAAGTGAGTATTACTGTGCTTTATCATCATCATCATTATTATCACTATTGTTATTATTGTTGTTATTACTATCATTGTTATTTTTTTAGTTCTTTTTGAGTTTATTTCGTTGGTATAAATTGTAAACATGTTGTAACTAAATAGTTTTTGGGTGGGGTTTTCTTGGCTACCTAAATTGTTTTTTTGGTGCTTCATTTCTGTCAGTCTGTCTGTTTTTTTTTGTTTAAGTGGATTTTGTTTTTTGTTTCCTTTGTTGGGTTTTTTTTTTGGGGGGGGCAGTTCTTTTTTTTTATTTTTTATTTTTTTAGATAAATCGCTTGATGAAAAAAAACCAAATGTATTGCTTACTCAATGTACCATCACGAAATAAAATTTTGATTTGATTTGCTCTCTCTCTCTCTCTCTCAATTAACTTTCTTTTCCCTGTGTTGATTTTTTTAAAAATTCTGTCAAACCATTTACTCAATATCAAAAGCGTATTTTGTTGTAGGCAGTTAGATAATACATGGTGTGTGTGTGTATTTATTTATTTATTTTATT
>CM060334.1:52382234-52407234 GCA_030674155.1 Stramonita haemastoma
CAAACAAAAGAAACAAAAAACCCAAAACAAAAACAACAAAACACACACACACACAAATTCGGAGGGGGGGTGGGAACGGAAAAAAGTGATCCAGTTGTCTCAGAAAATATACCCTCACCTTACATTTCCAGTTGAGGCTCTACAAAAAGGCTAGATAGTTCGGGGCAACAGAGCGAGAAAACTACTGATAACACTTGCTTGCAACCCAAAAGCAATACAGTAAGTATGTTTTTAAGCTACATACAAAACAGGTTTTCTTTATCGGAGTAAAACTCATTTTGAAAACAACTTCAAATATAATATACATTAAAACAAACCACACAAAACTGATTTTGATCCAGCAATAAGAATTTGGGAAAGGGGCCAGCGAGGCAGAGTGCATTAACTGCATATTATACGAACATAGCAGATACTATGGAAATCCTTTGTCTAAATATTGTACATAAATAGGACATGTTGTAACATTATGAAAGCCATACCATGATAATGAAAAATGATGCAGGCTACAAGCTACACATACACTGTACAGCAAAGGCTAACAACACGTAGGCAAACACTAGACATATACAGGCAACAAACTATACACACTGTACAGGCAACAAACTACACACACTGTACAGGCAACAAACTACACACATACAGCCAACAAGCTACACATATACAGTCAACAAGCTACACACACACACACACACACACACACACACACACACACACACACACACACACACTGTACACGCAAAAAGCTACACACATACAGGCAAAAGCTACACACATACAGGCAACAAGCTACACACATACAGGCAACAAGCTACACACATACAGGCAACAAGCTACTCATACACTGTAAGGCAACAAGCTACACATATACACTGTACAGGCAAAAAGCTACACACACACATTACAGGCAAAAATCTACACACATACACTGTAAGGCAACAAGCTACACACTTACACTGTAAGGCAACATGCTACATACATACACTGTAAGGCAAAAAGCTACACACATAAAGGTAGCAAGCTACACATATACACTGTACAGGCAACAAGCTACACACATACAGGCAACAAGCTACACACATACAGGCAACAAGCTACACACATACAGGTAACAAGCTACACACATACAGGCAACAAGCTACACACATACAGCAACACTACACATACAGGCAACAAGCTACACACATACAGCACAAGCTCACACATACAGGCGAAAAAGCTACACACATAGCACTGTACAGCAAGTAACACAACACGTAGCACACTACACACATACAGGCAACAAGCTGAACACACATACAGGTAACAAGCTACACACATACACTGTACAGGTAACAAGCTACACACATACAGGCAACAAGCTACACACATACATGTTACAAGTTACACACATACACTGTACAGGTAACAAGCTGTACACCTACAGGCAACAAGCTACACACATACAGGAAAGCTACACACATACACTGTACAGGCAAAAAGCTACACAGATACATTAAGGCAACAAGCTACACACATGCACTATACAGGCTAAAAGCTAAATACGTACAGGCAACACGCTACACACATATAATATCCATCTGAAGGTGAAATGTTGGCATTGATTGAAACAGTTACATGTAGCTAAACCAGTAACACAACTACCCAGATGAAGCAGATAAATTTCAAGCTTCCCAAAAGAATACCGAAACAAAAACTAATAAACAAGTAAACATATCATTTCAAGAAAAAACAATAAGCTTAAGGCCTCCCAAACAGATATTGTAACATCAAATGCAAAAAAAGAACCCATTGAACACGTAAATTAAAATTTATTTTAAAAAGGACATGATCTTATGATATAAAACGCTATAAAACAATTACCTTGGGCAACATTCTGAACAGCATCATTCAGTTTTGCTATTTATGCAGAGGGAAAAAAAGTAAAGTCCAGCCACCCTATAATGAAATAGAAGTCACACAACAAAAGCATGTCCCTTACAGCATGGCAGGAAGTATTGAAATAATGAGCTACAGGCAGATAGGTAGCACAGCAGTTAATACACTAACTACTCTCCGCATTGAGGAAAAAGGACATTAGCAATAAATTGCTTCATTTTACTCTCAGTACTTCAAATTGAGTACACAAAACACAAGAAAAGGAACATGGGCAAAAAAAAATCCAAGAACACTGTGCTAACCATTTTAATACGAAAAAAAATGATATGATTGACAAGAAAATAAAAGCAGAAAAAGAAAACATTTTCAATTAAAGACTAGCTCTCTACCAGCATTTCTTGCTGGAGTGCACTTTTTCTCTAAAAAACATGATAAAAATCGTTTAAAGCAACAAAGTCTAACATAACCAGTCGCTTCATATAACTGCTTGAAAACGGTTTGCAGCCAGCAACACATGAAAGTGACATACAATTTCAAAACCATTTTGTAGTTTTATACAGCCCAGGTTTTATGAAAGCACAAAGGTAAAAGAAAGAGAAATTGAACAAATCTACAGGTACCACCACTGCATTATCGCAGCAATCTTCTAGAATGTAGTATTTTACATTTTGCTTCACTGACATTTCAGAGTCTACACATTTGAAATGGAAGTTGCAGAAAAAAGCAATACAAAGGTTGCACAAAAGCCAAAAAGCAAAAACAGACAAGAAATCATGAAGCAACATGTAAATTAAATTATGGGGCCTCCAGCTTCTTTTGTCGACTTTTCCCCTTCAAATTATAGAAAGAAACTAAAAGCTGTGATGAAGTACATTTGTGCTGGAAATAGAGGTCAAAGACTGCTGATAAAGATGCAGATGGAACAGGCTATCAATGAACTCGAAATGCTATGACCTGGGTAATGGGCATATCCCTGTCCTATGGCCAAGCAAGAAGAGAGAAGAAATAAGGTAACGGGAAACAAAAACAAAATGCCTGCCGCCATTCAATTCGCAAAATGAAAGGCAAAAATGATTATTACTTCAACCAAATTATCAAATTGAATTTTTTTCTGAGGCTAACTTTTCAATAATGGGAATTGCACATACTTTCCTTTAAATAAAACAAAAAAGAAATTCTAATACTTCCTCCGTCTTAATTACTTCCCATAAACTTAGAATGGTGCTTACTGCTAGTACAGCAGTTCACAAGATTTTTTCTTAAAGCCATACACACAGAGAAAATACTAATCCAGTAACTGCTGTTTCCACCTAACCTCGTCAAAAACATCTACATACACACACGCAGACACACATTCTCTCTCTCTCTCTCTCTCTCTCTCTCTCTCTCTCTCTCTCTCTCTCTCTCTCTCTCTCTCTCTCTCACACACACACACACACACACACACACACACACACACACACACACACACACACGCACACACACACACATTCACACACACACACATTCACACACAAAGACACACATTCACACACACACACACACACATTCACACACACACAAACACAGGAGTGCAGATTTTCTGCTAGTTGTACAATATAGCATAAACAGATCATGACTGAATACCTGTTGTAAACTATTCCATGGACCTATATGTAGCTCTAATCAATCCTTACACACACACACACACACACACACACACACACACACACACACACACACACACACACACACAGAGAATCATATTAGACAAAATTTGGCATAATCGTCTTTTAAATAAATTAAAAAATGTTGGAATTTCAGGATGTATGTTTAATTTCATCAAACATTTTCTGGCAGATCGATCTATTCAGACAAGAATAGGAGGGACGTATTCAAATTCAAGAACTCTGGAAATGGGTTTACCCCAAGGGTCAGTAATTGCTCCTATCTTATTTAATATTCTAATAGCTGATTTACCAAGCATGTTATCAAAAGATTCAATTTTAGTTCAGTATGCTGATGATATTTGTTTATGGATGAAGGTGACATTAAAAAGAAAAACTCCACTCCGAAGGGTGAACTATATTAAGAAACTTTACCAGTGTGAACTGAATAAAATCAGCTCATTTATGAAAGAAAATGGTCTTAGTTTGTCACTTGAAAAAACAAACATGATGCTTTTTAATTCAGGTTATGACCCTGAGAAACTCCCTCGGTTTACGATAGATGATTTTAAATTACAATACACCCAACATGTTAAATTTCTGGGTGTTATTCTGACCACTAAATTGTCTTGGTATAACCACATCAGCTATATACTAGATAAAGCAAGGAAGAGTTTAAATTTTCTAAAAATTGTATGTAAACAGCCCTGGGGGCAAGACACAAAATTACTTATATCTTTAGCTACATCTTTAGTGCGCTCAAGAGTAACATATGGACAAGAGGTGTTTTTCAGTGCACCCAATTCTTATTAAATAAGTTGCAAAGCATAGACAGTAAGGCACTCAAAATATCACTTGGAGTTCCTTTCCATGCGTCTACTTTAGGCTCCTACAAGGAAGCCGGAGTGCTACCTCTTGATGAATACAGGGAACTCTGCACGGCAAAGTATGTTTTGAGATGTTATTCAAACGAAAATTTCTCAAAAAAAGAAGTTAGCTTAAGATCAGACATAGACTTTGCTTAACGAGCTAGGTCAATTGTATCACTGACATCAATAAAGACGTTCTCTTCGGATATGTTCAAAGATTCTGAAATTGATGAAAACGGTGTTGCTGTGACACTTTCTTTTTCAGATACCCCTGAATGGAAAATGAATAAGCCAATTTTTGACATATATGACACAAATCTTTCAAAGAGCGATTCACCAAACATCCTCGCCAGCTTAGTGAATTCACACATTGACACTAACTATTCAGACCACTTAAGAATATACACAGATGGATCAAAACTTGATAACGAACATGTAGGTGCAGCTTTTGTTATTCCAGCCTTTAATATTGAGAAAAAATACCATATTACTAGTGGCGTTTCTATTTTTACTGCAGAGCTCTTTGCGATATTGATGGCTCTCAGTTATCTTGTTTCATTATCTCAGAAATATCCAAAAACTGTACTGTGCGTTGATTCTAAATCTGTGTTGTGTGCATTGAATTCCTTAAACCAAACTATTCGACTGGAAATGATTACTGAAATTAGACATGTTATTCATCTACTATCCTTGAAAGGCACTGACGTTACTTTCTGTTGGGTGCCTTCTCACTGTGGGATTATTGCTAACGAACGGGTGGATAGAGCTGCACGAGGAGGAGCTCGTAATGTTGAGGGATCACTTTCAGTTAATATTCCGCTTGATTTGAGAGAGGGTTATGATCTTTTAAAGCATATATCGTATACTAAGGCAAATAAAAGATTGCAAACTTGTAATTGTTTTTACAGTCAAAATTGCCTAAATATGAGGGATGTACATAACACTAAACCGCTCTATGCAAAACCATCTATGTCTGTTTCCAGACATATCTCAAGTTTGGTTTATAGATTCCGTTTAAATGCCCTTCGCACAAAATATTGTAAGAACATACTCTGCATGTGTGGAAAACAAATTAGTGTTAGGCATCTACTTACTTGTTGTCCTACAATTAAAGAAATTATTTCTAGTTCACTGAAAGATCCGTCCCTTTTGGAATCACCTGTAACACTTAAAAGCATCCTAAACAATGATATACTTCTCTGCCAAATTTCTGAATGTCTCCTACAAAGTCCCGTTGGTATCTTCCTGTGATTGTTCATTCTGTTTTAAGGGCAACCCTTAATGACTTGTTTTGTATAACTCTTCAATTACCCCTTTTTCCCCTACTTCGCGCACATATCTACATTATCATCATTAACTTGTGTAAACAAATCCAAAGTCCATACTTTTCTGCATGTTATAGTTTCGTTGTTAGTTAATTGCAGAGTTCTGTTCTGCTGTTATCACTATTGGTTCTTGATTTTTCTCCCCTATAGCCCAACATCATACTAATAGTTGTTTTCTCCCTCAGTACTTTTTTTTTAATTTTTTTTTATTTATTTATTATTATTTTTTTTTTATGCACTATTATATTGGCAGCTCGCTCACACACGCACGCATGAACACATGCTCGCACACGTATGCACACACACTCGCATATGCACACACTCACGCAGGCACTCTCCACACGCACTCGCATACTCACATACCCAAACACACACACACACACACACACACACACACACACACACACACACACACGCGCGCGCACGTACACGCCCACTCACACACACACACACACGCACGCACACACACACACACACACACACACACACACACACACACACACATGTACGCACATGTACGCACAAACTCGCACACATACATTCACGCACGCACATGCACACGCACACTCACACACTCACGATCGCGTGCACACACGTGCACGAACACACACACTCTCACACAAATTTACACACAAGCGCACGCACGCACACAGACTCACACGTACTCACACTCACGTGCGCGCGCACACACACGCGCACACACACACGCTCACGCAAATGCATACATGTACATACACACACGCTTAATCACACATTCACACACACACACACACACACACACACACACACACACACACACACACAGTGACACACACACACACACACACACACACACACACACACACTCAAACACACACACACACACACACACACACACACACACACACACACACACACACACACACACACACACACACGTCTGATATCACCATGTAGTGGAAGGACGTTAAACTGAAGAACTAACACACACAGAATAGGCCGTTGTGTACCTGTGGGAACAGATGACAAGATTGACAAAACTGCAAACACATGGGACTGAATGTAAAAAAAGCAACGCTTATTCCATTATCCTCGATATGAAATAATCTCTCTCTCTCTCTCTCTCTCTCTCTCTCTCTCTCTCTCTCTCTCTCTCTCTCTCTCTCTCTCTCTCTCTCCCCCTCCCTCCTTGATATAAAAGTATAAATAAACTCTCTCTGTCTCTCCCTCCCCCTCCTTTTCTTTCTATTCCACTCATTCCCACATACGTATACTTTCTGCCCCTGTTTTCAGTAAATCATTGCTTCCTTTAACTCTAAGTACTGATTAAGTTAAAAAGAAAAAAAAAAAGAAAAGGAACATCAGGAAAAAAAATCAAAATATCCAAGAGAGCTATGCTAAACATTTCAATACAACATTTAAAAAAAAAGGATGCAATTAGCAAGAAAAAAAAGCAGGAAAAGAAATTCGATACAAGCTCTCCACAAGCATTTGTCACTGAAATTCACGGTTTCTTTTACGTAAAAAAAATATTTAAAGCAACAAAGTATAACACAGCTAATTGCTTCAACTAACTGCATAAAAATATTTTACGACGAGCAACACATAAAACTGACATACAATTTCAAAACCATTTTGTAGTTTTATACAACCCATGTTTCACGATAGCACAAAGGCAAAAAAAAAAAGAACCACCAAAAAAATCAATCTACAGGTACCACACTACAGTACCGTAGCAATCTTCTAGAAACCATTATTTTACATTTGCGTCAGTGACATTTTCGAATGCACACAATTGAAATGGAAGCTGCAGAAACAAAATACAAAGGTTAGACCATAGCCAAAAAAAAACCATGCAGCAAAAACAATATCAAATCTTTCACTTGTGTCTCCCCGATACAACCAGAATTTTTGGTTAGGCCTCCCAGTGTTTCTCCATTTCTTTCTTTTTACAGTATTTTTCTTTTTCTGATATTCTGTATTTTTTTTGGGGGGGAGGTTGCAGGGGGGAGGAGGAGGTAATTACATTATGGGGCCTCCAGCTTCTTTTGTCCACTTTTTCTTTTCAAAATTAACACAACAAAGCCAAAACAAAACAACAGCTGGAGTAAAGTACGTTTGTGCTGAAACTAAAAGTCAAAGACTGCTTGGAAAGATGCAGATGGAGCAGACTATCAATGAGCAGGGAATGCTATGACCTGGATAATGAGCATGTCCCTGACTTATGGCAAAGCAAAAGGCAAGATAGAAACAAGGCAACAGGACACACTAATACAAAACGCCTGCAGCCGTACTCAGTTCGTAAAATGAACAGCAAAAAATGAATTTCTTAAACCAAATTTTGTCAAACAAGATGGATTTTTTTCTGATGCAAAATTTTCAAATAGGGCTTGCATATACTGTTTTTTTAAAGTATAAAATGATATTTCTATTCTTCCTCTACCTCATTAAAAAAATATTGAGTTTCTGCTGGTTACTGCAAATACAGCAATCTACAAGACTTTTCCTTGAGCCATAACACACACAGAGAAAAAAACAATGGCACTAAAGTAACAACTGGTTACACTTAACCCCGCTAAACACACACACACACACACACACACACACACACACACACACACACACACATTACATTCACACACACACACGCACGCACGCACGCACACACACACGCACAAACGCGCACACACACAGACACACACACATAAATGAGTATGCGGTTGTGTTCCGGTGGGAACAGATGACAAGATTTACAAAACTACAAAAACACACGGAGACTGGATGTAAAAAACAGCACAAAAGTGCTTATTCCATTATCCTTGATATTAACAAATGAATAAATAAAACCCTCTCACTCTCCCCCTTTCTCTATCCCTCCTTGGTATAAAGTATAATTCTCTCTCTCTCTCTCTCTCTCTCTCTCTCTCTCTCTCTCTCTCTCTCTCTCTCTCTCTCTCTCTCTCTCTCTCTCTCTCTGTTCCACTCATTCCCACAGACTTGAACATACTTTCTGCCCCCTATTTGTAGTAACGCACAGCTTCATTTCATTAAAGTACTAGTTAAAGAAACATTAGCAAAATGAATAATAAAAAGAAGAACACTATGCTAACCAATTCAATACAAATCTTTTTAAAAAAGATGCAATTGGCAAGGAAAAAAAGCAGAAAAAGAATTTCGATACAAGCTCTCCACGAGCATTTTTCACTTAAATGGACGGTTTGTTTCAAAACGTAAAAAAAATGATTTTAAGCAACACAGTATAACACAGCTTTTGGCTTCAAATAACTGCTTGCAAATATTTTACGACCAGCAACAAATAAAACTGACATACAATTTCAAATCCATCTTGTAGTTTTACACAGCCCACATTTTATGATACCACAAAGGTAAAAGAAAGAACCACCACCAAAAAAAAATCAATCTACAGGTACCACACTACATTATTGTAGCAGTCTTCTAGAATGCATTATTTTATATTTGCTTCACTGACATTTAAGAATGCACACATTTGAAATGGAACTGCAGATAAACACAAACAGTACAAAGGTTGGACCATAGCAAAAAAAAGGACAAAAAGTCATGCAGCAAAAACCACTAAATATTGAACCTCCACTTGTGTCTCCCCAATACAACCAGAATTATTGGTAAGGCTTACCGGTGTTTATTTCCTTTTTTCAGTATTTTTCATTTTCTGATATTCTATATTTTGGGGGGTAAGAGGGGGGGTTGGGGGGGGGGTAACATTACATTATAGGGTCTCCAGCTTCTTTTGTCCAGTTTTTATTTTAAAAAATAACGGAATTAAGCAAACAAAACAAAAGCTGTAATAATGTATGTTTGTGCTGAAGTCAAAAACTGCTTGGAAAGATACAGATAGAGCAGACTATTAATGAACTGGGAATGCTATGACCTGGGTAATGAAGACTTGATTGTTTTTTACTTTCAAGGAAAGTATATGCAAAAGGCAAGAAGGAAACAAGGTAAGAGGACACACTAATATAAAACGCCTGCAGCCGTACTCAATTCTTAGTAATTTTCAAGAATAAAATGGTCAAATTTGAGTAAAGATAAAACCTAAGAACACTTTAATAACCATTTTAATACAGACAAAAAATGTTATTCGACCAGAAATTTAAAGCAGAAAAAGCAAACGCTTCCAATACAAGACTAGCTCTCCGACAGCATTTCTTTTTAAAATGCACGTTTTTTTCTATAAAAAAGAGTAACAGAGTATAATGCAACCAATTGCTTCACATAACTGCTTTCAAACAGTTTACAACCAGCAATGCATAAAAGCAACACAAAATTTCAAATCCATTATCCAGTTTTACACAGGTCATAAACAGCAAAAATGATTTTCTTAAACCAATTTCTTGTCAAACAAAATTATGTTTTTTTTCTGATGTAAACTTCTAAAATAAGACTTGCATATGCTTTCCTTTAAAATAGAAAAATATATTTCAATTCTTCCTCCGCCTAAATCTTTTTTTTTTTAATACCAAGTTTATGCTGGTAACTGCAAATGCAGCAATTTACAAGACTTGTTTAGCCATACACACAGATAAAAAAAACAATGCTACTTAAGCAACTCTTGGTTGCACTTAACCTCGCTAACAAAACAACAACAACAACAACAACAACAACACACACACACACACACACACACAAACACACACACACACACACACACACACAACACACACACACACACACACACAGAGGAGTATGCATATTGTCTGCTGGTTGTACAGTATAGCATAAACAGGGGATGACTAAATACCTGTGGTAAACCATTAGAGCTACATTGTAGCTCTAATCAATTCTTAACCGCGCACACACACACACACACACACACACACACACACACACACACACACACACACACACACGCACACACACACACGCACCACACACACACACACACACACACACACACACGCATACACACACAGAGTTTCACTTTTCACAGATGAGAAGATTTACAAAACCGCATACACACGAGGACTGGACGTAAAAAAACAACAACACACGATTGCTTATTATAGTATCCTCGATGTAAAAGAACACATAAACACAACTCTCTCTCTCTCTCTCCCTCCCTCCCCTTTATACACTTCTGCCCCCTTTTCCCCCTTCTCTCTCCCTCCTTGATATAAAAGTAATAAACTCTTACCCTCACTCCCTCCTCTCTCTCTCTCAATCCCACTTACCTTTACATAGTCTCTGCCCCCTTTTTATTTTTTAGTAACACCCCTTTGATCCAATACACCCTCACTGTCTCGCAGTACACCCTCCCCTCCCAAATAATTATTCGATTATGTCTAAAAACCTGTGCCCCCCCCTCTTCCCCCCATGTTTTCGGATAAAACTTTAAAAAATATTCTTTCTTCAAATTACTCTTCACTTATGTATTCTAAAACCAGCATCCCTTTCTTATGTTTCTAAAGAATCTTTTTTAATGCTCCCTGCATCCATCCTCCCCTGAACATCCTCAGAAAGTAACTACCTGCCCCCAACCTCTATCCCCAGTCATTACACACCTTTACCCAGACATTATTCTATACTGAAATATTCACCCCCTCACCCTTCCTCCTTAGTAGCATCCCTTTCCCTAAAATTGTAGCACTTGTACTCTTACCAGCCTTTGCAGTAGTAGTATTATAAAAATATTAAAAAATCTACTTTCAGTAGAATTTTATATTATTATGTGATCGTTTTTAAGTTTCCGCTTACGTTTTCAAATTGTTTACTGCTGTTCACTTATGATTACAGGCGGATATCGTTTTCGAGATCATGGTTTAAAGAAGCCCTGTGCTTAAAAGTTTACTCTCTATTCAATTAAATCCAAAAGTAAAGGAGAAGGTATAGCCACTGTGTCACAGCATACCATTTTGTCTACCTGCCTTTTGTGTCCACATTTGGGGCCAGAGTTAGAGTTGAGGTTAGTGTTAGGGTTAGAGTTATGAGTTAGTAGCCGGTAAGGGTTGTCTGTCAACTGGTCGGTCTGAGTGTTAGAATGCATGTGGACACAACAGCAGATAGACACATGGTATGTAGCTATAGGCACCATGGTCCATAGCTCGCAATAGCATGGAGCTTTGAATCAGAATCACTTTTCAACAACAAAGGCTGCGTGTTGGACTCGAGTATCCTCACTTTTTCATTCAACTATCAAAGTTTTACACCCAAGATATTTTTGAACAAGTTGATTCCATTAGATTAGAGTATAATTTATATCAAATCATGTAAAACGGATTCTGTCAGCACCATTGTTTTTTTTTATCCCAACTGTTCTAACCGTGCATCCCTACCCCTCCTAAACACCCCTTTCCTCCCCTTCCATTCTGATGTCTCCTCCCAGAAACTACCGCCCCCCTCTCTCTCTCCCCTCTCCCACCCCACACACAACCATACCCCCCCCCCCCCAACACACATGATCCTCTAAATGAGCATCCATGCCCCTTCTAAAACACTCCTTTCCATTCCTTGTCTCTCCTTCTAATCTGATGTCTCCTCCCCACAGCTACCTCATTCACAAACACACACACGAACTCACACACACACACACACACACACGAACTAACTCACACACACACACACACACACACACGAACTAACTCACACACACACACGAACTAACACACACACACACACACACACACACACACACACACACACACATACACACACACACACACACACACACACACACACACACACATACACACACAATTGTACAATCTAAAAAAAAACCAACACTGTTTTGAAAGATATGAAACATTTAAAATATTTCTAAAAAGTGTATGCTGCCATTAAACCTAATTGATGTAATACCACAGTGCTAATCAATAACACAACTTTGTTCGCACTATTGTGAAATGTGTTGCTAGATTAACACTATTTTATCTTAAAAATTGAAAATGGTAGAGATCAACTACCAGCAATGAAGCAGTCCTGCTTCAAGTCATCAATGACCAGGATAGTTTCCAATTCATCATTTCTTATCTTTTTCAAAACATATTTCTACCCCACCCATAGTGACTATTTAAGTGCCTGTTTGTTTTTTCTTTTGTATAGGTCTATGACACTTTGCTGTTTAAGATTGCATAACACTATTTACCTTTTCCCAATTAATGCGATTATATTTTCTTATTCAAAATATAAAGCAGTTTCAGTTATTCAACAATCAAGGGCCAATTTACTAGATTGTCCCTTTATTTTCCTAATCATTTGATTAGATTTCCTTGAGGGAAAATTAATAGTTTTAAAACTCTTTGTCAGCCCCACACAGTACATCAGAACAATATTTTTGCAATCAATCCTAAAATCCGATTCATTTAACACAAGGTGCAAAAAAAAGGCTTTGGGATAAAAATTCAAAGAGTTGCCACAGTATCCTACTATCACCGATAAATAATGTAAAACGAGGGGGATTTTAGTAGTCAATTATTTAAAATACTTTGAAAATATTAAACAAACAAAAATTAAACTTGTAATTAAGGAAACTTATGTCTAAAACAATGTTTTCTAAAGCAGTCATTGAATCTTTTAAAAGGATCAATCATTAAAAATCAAACATTACGTTTACAAAAAAAACTCGGAAGAAGTTATGCCAGGAGGAGTATTTAAAAACTATAATGTATCAGATTCATTGGAAAAAAAGCCTATAGAAAACAGATGCTTTACTTTGTGTCACAAGCATAAAACATTTTCATTTTCTACTCATTATAACATATCAAAAATATTTTTGCTAATGTTTAATTTTTCCACAATTCTTCGGCGGTGGTCTGTACATGCTATTACCGTAAAAATGATTACTAGTTGATGCACTCGTGTTTCACACTTTATTTGATGCCCTAGTCTTTCATTCTTGAATTTCTTGATGTGCTAGTCTACCACACTGGATGTTTTCTTGATACCCTGGTCTTCCACATTGATTTCTTGATGTCCTAGTCTTCCACACTGGATGATTTCTTGATGTCCTGGTCTTCCACAGCGATGAGATCTGAAGATATAAAACAACATGTCAGGGCGTTGATATACAATCTTTATCTTTTTATCACTGTCTTAACTGTCACCCACTCATCGAAGCATTTTTAAACAGCAGCAATGAGTAGCAGTGCGCTTTTGATGAGAAGTTTGTGTGCATGACTTTTTTTTACAGACCCCACAATAGAGGCAAACATATTCCAACTTCAGAGAATTTTTTTTCATGCAAAGGAGAATGCAGGTTATTTTATTACGAGCTTCAAGCTCGAGGCAATCTCAACACATTGTAATGCAGGCTTTGGCACCTAACCGATATCATTGACTGACAAAGCTTTTGGTCTGGGCCAAAGCCCAGTCACACCAAATTCTCTTGTCACAGCAGGTTATCTCCCCCTCCCATCCCCGCCTCGCCCCCATTTTAAAAAAAATATTCGAAATGTTAAGTTGTTTACTGATGTGTTGTTTCACATAGAGCATGACTGTCAATTTTTATTATGTCTTGAATGTTTCTAGTTTTTTCGTCAGCTGTGTTGACTACATGGTGACTGAACTTGTATTCTCCCCACTACCTTTGGAAAATACACAGGAACTGTTTATACACCCCATGTGGGACTTTCTGAACATTTTTGTTTGTTCCTCAGCCTTATGCAGCCCACAGACTCCGACTAGTTTTGTATGGTGGTGACTATTGGACCCTATCCGTGCCTGTATGAACCTTGTACATCAGTTTGAATTGCAAACTCTACATCTAAGGAAAAAGGACCCTAACTTCATTTCTAAAGTGATCCACGGAAGTTAAGTCCTTTAGAGGATAAAGGCACAAGTGGACTCAGAATTTTAAACTCACCTTCTGTTTGATTCGAGAGAAGGTAGGTGTGTCATGCTGGCTGCCCTCACACACTTCAGGTCACAGGCACTGGAGTCCAGCCCCTCAGCCTCTGAAACCAACAGGTCACCCACCATCAGTCACACTGACCACTCCTGCCGGTATAC
Source organism: Stramonita haemastoma (assembly GCA_030674155.1). Classification (NCBI taxonomy): domain Eukaryota; kingdom Metazoa; phylum Mollusca; class Gastropoda; order Neogastropoda; family Muricidae; genus Stramonita; species Stramonita haemastoma. The sequence goes on from CM060334.1 coordinate 52,396,911, forward strand.
TGGCTCAAATATCAGAACGATTTTATGTAACAACCGACAGATTTCAGTCACATCTTCTTTATCCGTTGCCAATTTTGTCAAAAATTGAATGCAGTCAATTTACAGTGTTTAAAACGTTTCGTATGGGCATTGAAGTTGTTTTGACCAAACTATATAAAAGAAAAAAAAAACTGTTGAAAAGGAAGAAATGCTGTCTACGTGATTTTTTTTTTTATTCAAGAGGAAGATATTGTCATTTACAGGAAGGACCCCCCCCCCCCCTTCCCAGCTCTTTATAAATATGAAAACTTTTAAAGATCTTTCCCATCTATAAAAAATGAAGCACAATGTTTTAAAATAAATTTCATCTGTACAACTACATATTTACACATGTTGGGTGTTCCTCACCTTAAGCTTTGGGGGGAGCAGGCAAGTGGGGGGTTGGGGTTCAGTATATGCTTTTTATCTTGTATATAGAATGCTGCCTTCCTCCTCTGTGCGATAGGCACAGAAGAATTCAGCTAAAAGACAGCCGTATATATCTGTATTCATGTACTTACCAGTTTGAATTTGATGAAAGTTCCCGGAAGGGACAGCTTGATGAAAGAGAAACTGTCAGGTCTTGATGAATGCAGGGAAGTTCCATGGAAGAAAAATTCCGAGGTTTTGAAGTTGGAAAGAAAGCCAGTGGAGGCATTAGTACTGGAAAAACAGCTCCCGTAGAACTGCTATGTGATCAGCATGACGAATTTAACCCTAAGGATAAGACTTCCGCAGACAAAGGAATTGAAGAGAAAAAACCGAGACAGTTTGGAAAACGTTTATAGGAGAGAGAGAGAGAGAGAGGAGAGAGAGAGAGAGAGAGAGAGAGAGAGAGAGAGAGAGAGAGAGAGAGAGAGAGAGAAGAGAGGGAGAGGAGAGGGAGAGAGAGAGGAGAGGAGAGAGAGAGGGAGAGAGAGAGGGAGAGGGAGAGAGAGAGGGAGAGGAGAGGGAGAGAGAGAGGGAGAGAGAGAGGAGAGGTAGAGAGAGAGGGAGAGAGAGAGGGAGAGAGAGAGGAGAGGGAGAGAGAGAGGGAGAGAGAGAGAGGAGAGGGAGAGAGAGAGGGAGAGAGAGAGGAGAGGGAGAGAGAGAGGGATACAGAGAGAGAAGAAGGGAGAGAGAGAAAGAGGGAGGGAGAGGGTGGGAGAGGGAGAGAGAGAGAGGGGGGAGAGAGAGGGGGGGAGAGAGAGGGGGGAGAGAGGGGGGAGAGAGAGGGAGGGAGAGAGAAGGAGGGAGGGATAGGGGGAGAGAGAGAGAGAGAGAGGGATAGGGGGAGGAGAGAGAGAGAGAGAGAGAGAGAGAGAGAGAGAGAGAGAGAGAGAGAGAGAGAGAGAGAGAGAGAGAGAGAGAGAGAGAGAGAGACAGACAGACAGACAGACAGACAGACAGACAGACAGACAGACAGACAGACAGACAGAGAGGGAATGACAGTCACTGGTCCTCCTCTAAGAAGAAGCTAGCTCCACACAAGTCCAATCCAGTTTATAGCCACGCCATCTGCAAAGGCCATATCGGGACTGTTACCTCGTAAGATTTCTAAATCTCGGAGTTAAACTGTGCAGCTATATACAGAAGAAAACAGCTTCTAAAACCAGCCGCTGTCTCTAATTTCCACGCCCAGTCAGTGAACAGCAGCGTCAACCCGGGACAGTCAGCACGGTATGGGAGAACCACATCAACTAAACACAAAATGAGACTGAACCAATTCCTGCTTTCCGAAAACCACCCTGCTTGAATAAAGTTTTAAACATCTGTAAAACTTGGGTTCGTTTGTCTTGGTCTTTTAGAGTGAGGATATTTTACAGTCCCAGTGCTCAGCCTAGCTTTAGAAAGCTTTAAACATCTTCACTTACCAAATGGAAAAGGTCCCGATTTTATCATCACGTTAAAAATGTCCAGCGAAACATTACAAAAAAAGGATCTTCAGGAAGTCTGGAATAAAATGTGTATACCTATTTTCCTGCACATCCCACAATCCAGAAGCGGATGATTGATTATTCGCATAATTATCACAAGTCAAGAGACCATGGGGTTTCTCTTATCTTTTAGCAAATAGTTTGAAGTTTTGGCAATGCCCACTTTGGAAGTGAACAAGATTTCTCCCCAGCATTGTCAGTGCCTTCAAGGATGATCTTTCCGGAACACCAGGATCACTGTCACCTTTTCATCCCTTCCTACACCTAGTTTTACTTTAGTTTACTTTACCTTCCCCGGATGGGTTTGCTTTATTTCCGTTTTTGCCCCCTTTCGTTTTTATCAGTTTATTTTGGTTTGGTTTGGTTTAGTTTTACTTGGTTTATTTTTTTATTCGCGGTTTGGTTTAGTTGATATTTGTTTAGTTTTTAGGAGGCTTTTTGTTAAGTTGTCTCCAGGGAATGTGGTTTTAGCTTTATTCGGCTTCATTTTAAATTTCTATTCGTTTTTTAAGTCACATTTTTTTCTCTTCTTTATTCTACAAGCTTTAAACATTTGAATTAATAGCATTTTAAGTGTGTGTTTATTCAGTTTAGGTTATATTTTGTTTTTCTTTGTTAATATATTTTTGTTTCTAACAAGGGATGTCAAAGCAATCTGGAATGTGGTTTTCAGTGATCATCTAAAGGCACTGACATGCTGTTTAGGAGACAGCCAAGAAATATTCTCCAAAGTTAAACAGCATTTGGCAAGAGGAACATGCACTTTCAATTCAAAATAATGACTACACTGAGCAACGGGACAGTAAATTATCCTCACTCTAAAAGACCAAGACAAATGAACCTTAAGTATCTATCTCAAAACTATTAGCATTAGCACTTGGAGTGTACAACGGGGGTCAGGATAGCCTGTTGCTCAGAGTAAAGCCGATGCTGACCCGGGTTCGAATCTCGAAGAGGATTTTTCCTTTGGAGTTGGCATCAGTGCCGTCTCCACCCCACCCCCTTCTACCCCCCCCCTCCCGATCCCCCAATGATATAATAAACCGAGGTCGTGTGCGAACGCACGCAGAATATCTTGCGCACACATCAAAACCTGTTCCGCTTTTCGGAAGAGTAGGCCGTTTTGTGCCGGAGGGAATGGATGACATACTTGACAAAACTGCATACATATGAGGACTTGATATAAAAAAATAACATGAATGTTTATTGCATTATCCTCGAAATAAACTTTAAAGAATAACTTCACGCAAAGACAGTCATGAGCACAAGCCTCGATCTCAGAACTAGTAGTAATAGCACTAAGTTTGTGGAATAACCTCACACAAAAACAAAGAAACCCAAATTCCGATCCCAGAACTATTCATTAGTGGCTGTTCAAAAGACTGGCTTTACACAGAGCTGTGCTGAAGAGTCTAGCAAAGGGAAAATAGCGTGATGCTGTCACATGCTCAGTCCACTGGCACTGACCCCCTGTACTAATGCACTTCATCTGGCCTTCCCTCGTCAGGAGGGGCACGGCTGCTGGCCACAATCTGATCAACACACACACACACAACCCATTGACTTGCACCCAGCTTTTTTTTAATATCTTTATTAACGATGAACATAGACGTCGAGGTATATTTTCTCCAGGACACTACCAGCATGGCTATACAGTTCTTACCGATAATATAATTATAAACTGAGGCCCCGTATGCAATGGCACGCAGAACATCTTGCAAAAAACTGTTCGGAGGTGGAGGCCAAGTTGTAACCGAAACCGATGTTAAAATTCGAAACCGGAAACCGACGAAAACACAGGTGTGTTTAGACACCTGACCCGAAATCGGATTACAGCTACCTAGATGGTGGGAACAAACTTCCATACGCAAAAATCTCACCGATGATGAAACTTGGGGATATAGTGGAGCAAAGAAAAAAACCAACACACATCCGGAAGATGGCCGAAGCGCTAAGATATTACACCACTCATGGGCCTGATAAAATGATATGTCAGGACAAAACTATGGATGTAAAAATAGAAAATTTAATCGCCATACAGGAAAAAAAAAAACAGTGGAATTCTATCAAGGCACGACCAAGTATACGAGCACACACACACACACACACACACACACACACACACACACACACACACATATTACGCACGCACGGACAGATGCACACGCACGCGCACACACACATGCACGCACGGACGCATGCACACGCACACGCACACACACACACACACACGCACACACACACACACAACACGCACACACACAGGGACGGGATAGCCTGGTGGCTGGAGCGATGCACTCTGATCTACTGATGCAGATCAAATCTCGTTCAAGGGGATTTTTCCTCTGGAGTTATTATTGCCGACTCCAATCCCCACCATCCAAAAAAAAAAATCCCTCCGATGAGACTATAAACCCGAGTTCGAACGCACGCACATCTTGCTGCGCACACGTTAAAACAGTTTACAAGTGATATTTTGTACTCAGATTAAGAGCACACACGTTAAACCCCCTTACGCTTTTAGAAAGGGTAGGCCATTGTGTGCCTGTGGGAGCAGATGACTTTTTTTTTTTAAACCGCACACACGGGAACTGTATGTAAAAAAGGCACACGAGTGCTTACTCCATTATCCTCGATATAAAAGAATAAAATAAAAAAAATAAAAGAAAACGTAATCAGGTGAAAATTCCAATTCAATCCTTTTCTACTTTCCGCCAACCATAGTCTAGTTTTTTTTTTAGCTAGTCAGCCCCCGAAGTCTGAATAGGGCGACCTAAATGGTCTGGAGGGGGGATACGGTCATATGCGTAAAAATCTCACCCCTTGTGAACCTTGAAGATCTAGCTGAGGAACGAAAAAAAATGCTTACCCAATCTCTGTTCTTGACAGTTAAAACTTGGGTGGGGCCGAGGCTTGTTGGTTATTGGAGACTAAAACAAGATCCATCGGCTAAAAAAGTAAAGTATACATTACTGCCTGATCCCACTTTCTGTATTCTTAGCGGCAAGGAAAGCCCGTAGTGGTCAAATTATTTTTGCTTTTTTAAAGTCTGGCAGGAAAAGCTTAGGGAATAGCTTTTGTGGTTATGGAATCGCGCAAGCAAATAATTCAGATCACTGTGGCAACAATTCCTTAAGGAGCGAAAGCAGAAATCGAGTGACAGTCGGAAAGCATACCGAAACGTACCACCGGCATTATAGTCTGGGCACCTTCGTTTTCGAACCGAGTTCAGAAATAAAAGAAAATACCCATTTCCCTTCTACTTTTAATCACATTTTTTTAAAAAAAGAAGTTCAATGAAGTTAAAAAAGGGACACTTACCTGAGGCCTTACCTCAAAAATCGTACAGAACAGCGACAGCACGTCTTGTCTTGTTGCGGGAGCGATATACTTTGAATCAGTCTGTCAACTGAACGTTAATGTGGCATGATTTAACAGTCAGCGCCCTCTGTGGGTGAACAGACTTTTTCCACGTGCATCACGGGCCATCAACTTCGATAAACAAGCCTCCATGGCGCAGTGGTTAGCACGTTGGACTACAGACTGGAAGGTCTTGGGTTCGAATCTCTTAATAGACAGATTTTTTTTCGGACACAGGTCGACTTTTACCTAGAGTGAGTGTGCTCTGAGTTTATTGGGTAGACTGTCCCTACACAGTCCAGCGTGGTCCACTTAGCAGATGTGCTTTTCAGAGTGTTTGTCAAATTACCTGACAAACGCAACAGGTGTCTGTATCTCTCAGGTTCAGCTTATGCTAGGAAATTAATTTTAGGATAGATAGCTTAGAGTACATCTCAAATCATATTCACCATTGCACCATCATCATGTCGTCCTCATCATCATTGATTATCATGCAATACAAAAATGTTGTATCTGATTGAATAGTTCCAGCTGCTCAGGTGTGATGGCAACCACACTGGGTTTGCCCAGACATTCCTTTACCTATGGCTAGCTTGTGTCAAAGTGTCGGGATTGGAGGTTTACAGGGGAGGGAGGGGTCCTTGGAGGGAGGTTGTGGGAGTCCCAACCAAAGGTGGATGACCCACTCAGTCTGGCTCTGCAACTAAGCTCACAATGTCGTTAGTAGGGGGCTTAGTAAGTAGTATCCTGCATGTGTTAGCTCAGAACAGGCACCACTGAACACCACCAAAGTGATCCAGAAACAATGCAGAACCCCTCTGGCTGGTGGCCCCATGGCGGCCTGACACTGAGGGACTCCCTGTGGATGAGGCAGTGAAAATAATCATCCCCTCCTAAACTTTGACCAGCAAAGAGCTATCTGTCTCTCTCTCAGTCTCTCTGCTGTCTGTCTGTCTGTCTGTCGTCTGTCTGTCTGTCTGTCTGTCTGTCTGTCTGTCTGTCTGTCTGTCTGTCTGTCTGTCTCGTCTGTCTCTCTCTCGTCTCTCCCCTCTTCTTCTCTCTCTCTTCTCTCTCTCTCTCTCTCCTCTTCTCTCTCTCTCTCTCTCCTCTCTCTCTCTCTCTCTCTCTCTCTCTCTCTCTCTCTCTCTCTCTCTCTCTCTCTCTCTCTCCTCTCTCTCTTAATACATGTAGTAAGCATGAACAGATATAGTCTGTCATGATTTTTTTTTAAATGAAAAGAAGCCGTAAGATAAATTTGTTGAAAGTGATTCTCATACTGATAAATACAATGATTACGTATATAAAATATTGTCGATTATGAATATTGTGATGTCACGTGTTTCACTATTGAGTATCCATGTTATGGCTGATGTAATACTTCTATTCTCAAAATCTTAATCATAATTTCCCCAAGGGGAATAGGGGGGGGGGGGGGGGGGGCTCTCAGTATAAATAGCATCCCCACCTTCAGGAAATTCTGTGCTAAGAATGTCTTCTTTGCAATCCCTCTCTGCAAATCTGCCTGGTTTCACCATGTTTATTCTTTCTGTGTATCTTCTTGTTTCACTTCTTATTTCTTTCATTAGCTCTCTGTTATGATTTTAACCTTGCAATTTCAAGTTTCATTATATTCTTACAACTACCGAATTGCCTCTTATTACCCCTTAGTCTTTACAACCTAACTAGATTGAAAATCTCAATCTCAAGTCCCAGACCCCGCTAGTCACAGACAAAGATCTGAAGTGTAAATAACATCTCAAAATGTTACCTTAGTTAACAGTTTAACCCCCCCCCCCCCCCCCCCCCCCGAGAATCTTGACTTGGGATACAGGCCATTTAAACCAGTGACTGATAATATCCAGTTCCTCGAATATACAACCCACCACGAAATTACATACTTGGAAATTTAAAAAAAACAGACCAAATTTTACTCAGAAAACTATTGGTTGTAACTAAATAACAATGATGTTTGGCCCTTTTCTATAAACATTTATGAATTAAAATGCACACATGTATACATAATCAACCTGTACATATCGCACTCCAACATAGCTGAAATGATATAATTGGACGCCAAAAATAATTGTGTTTTATTATGACATCTTGTTTGTTATCATTTTTGTCATAAAAAAAATATGGATGATTCAGAGTCAGAAAAAGTCCAAAAGCTGGCACACAAAGTGGCTAACAGTTAAAGGGAAAGAACTGATTCCAAAGGAAACAAATTTAGCTAGCAGTGGTGTGGTTCCCCTTGAATTAAACATAAATTAGTGTTCCATTTCTGTTTTATTTATGTGGTATGAATAATGTGAGGTGTAGTAAGCAAGCTACAATATATTGGAGATGGGGAAGCCTTGTGGTTAGAACATTATGCTCTCAACTTGACAACAGGGGTTTGAATCCCTTTCAAGTGCTTTTTTCTCCTGGATTAACCTCAGTGCAGACTTCACTCTCCCCAAAAGTCCTTCCGATGAAACTATAAATCAAGGCCCCGTGTGCAAACCCATGCAGAACATCTTGCGTGCATGTTAAATCCTGTTCCGCTTTTTGAAAGAGTAGGCCATTGTGTGCCAGTTTGAAGGGATGACAAAATTTACAAAACTGCACACACATGTGGGCTGGATGTAAAAAAAAAATCTCATGTGTGCTTATTCCATTATTCTGAATGTAAGATAACAAAGAAATAAATGAATATTAAAAATTGCCAAAGGTATTATGCCATGTAAGTCTTTACCTTGTTGTCTGTATCAATAAACACAAGTCTCCTTTGGTGAGCAAAAGGCTGAATGAATGAATGATCTTCTATACAAGAGAAAGCTACTAAATTCCACATGCTATGCAGGAAGCACACTCAGTTTAGGTGCTCCTTTTTAGTATTTTTTTTAGGATAATCATTCATCAAGTGTTTACAAAAATCAGAGCCAAAACTTCACCCTGGGTTTGCCATGTCACCTTTAAGATAATTAGGGGGACATTGCACTGATCATAATCACATTTCCAGGAGGACTCATCCAGTGTAAGAATCAATTTAACAAACCGAAATAGCTCCCTCAGATGTCTGTGTGTGTTTCCTGTCTTAAACTGTAGGGGCAATTATCCAGCAAAAACTGTGAAGATGATTGTCTCCAAAACTTCACTATTTTCTCTTCTGTTCTACAAGTGAAAATCTTGTCTGCATCAAATGCTATTTGGTATGTCTATATCTAGAACGCCTGTCATTTGTTGTTGTTGTTGTCGTTTGTTTCATGGAGACATCTTGCCCTAAAATATTCACGATACCTCAATCAAAATACAAAATAGCTGCTTACAAGCTAATTGCAGGATACAAAGAAGCTGCTTTTGTGTCAAAGCAATTTCAGCTTAATCACTTAAATTACCCGCCCCCACCCCTATGGGGAGGAGGGGGGGGGGCAGCTGTTAATATAAATAGCATCCCAGCTTTTTAAAATATTTGTGTTAGGAATTCCCTCTTTTCGATCTTTTTGTTTTTCCCTTGTTCCTTTTCTTCCTGTCACCCCCTCCTTGTCTATTTTTTGTCCTCTTGGTATATTTTCCTGCCTTTTTTTCAGAAAAAAAAGCAACTAACAAGATGGCAGTTTTCTCCTATACTGAAGTCTGATGCACTGGGTCTGGCTTGTCAGGGGCTTTATTTTCGCTCATATGAGAAACAAAAACTGTGGTTGCTGTCTGAGGGTTTGAGGAAGAAGAGGAAGACAGTAGCAACATCATCAGTACTTGTAGTAGAAGTAGTGTTAGTCTTCGCAGTGGAAGTGGTAGAAGTTGTAAGAGTAGTGGGGTTAGCTATGATGCTTGTATTAGTATTACCAGTATAGAGGACATGTAGCATTACACGGATACTGCTGCTACTGGTATTGCTCTTCCTGCTATTTGTACAAAGTCCAAATAGCCCCCCCCCCCCCCCCCCCAAATAGAATTTTCCAACTGCCACGTTACAAAACTGACATAATTCTTCCGCGGCCTCCTCCTCCTCCTCCTGTTACTACTACTACTACTACTACTACTACTACTACTACTACTACTACTACTACTACTACTACTACTACTACTACTACTACTACTACTACTACTACTACTACTCCTCCTCCTACTACTCCTACTACTCCTACTACTACTACTACTACTACTACTACTACTACTACTACTACTACTACTACTACTACTGCCCCCGCTGCTGCTGCTGCTGCTGCTGTGGCGGCTATAACGGTGAGTTTCACCTAAAAAAATAACACAATAACAGAGCACCAAAAGCCCCCAATCCGTTTTATGAAAAATCATTTCCCCCAATGAAAGCAAACAATAATTATTGCCATTCAATTCTGTGACAATGCACAAAACAGTTTCTGGGGTAAAGTAACCAAAATGCAACCCCTTTCCCTCTCCATCCATCCCCCCCTCCCTTCCCCCCTCCCTCCTTCTTCCACGACCAACTTGACAACATGTTTATGGAAGGCGGCAGTGTTCCACAGAGAACACTCCAGTCCAGAAAAAGGAAGGGATGGAAATGGAATTCCTCATGAGGAAAATGACCGTTAACTGCTTGTTTGCTGAGAAATCAGGAACATGTTTGTGTTCACCTTTTTCTGTTTTTCTTTCTCAGCTAAAGAAGGGAGGGAGGAGGGAGTGTTTACAGGTCAGGGTCTGATTCACAAAGAGGAAGCTTTCAACTCAGATTTGGGATTCTGAAACTGTAACATCAACATGGACATTAACTTTTATTTAGGATCTTTTAAAAAAATTAATGACCATCAGGAGTTTAATCTGGGCAGCATTCAACATCTGAAACAACAGTAACAATAACATGGACGAGGAAGAAGCCATCAAAAGGGAAGACGTTTGTAATATTTCAAGTAAACAGCGAGACATTAAATAATAAAGATTATAAAGCGGGCAAACAACAAAAAGAAAACTAGCTTATTTGAATCAGGAAGCTAACATTTGTCGATTCTAGTCATAATACTGCTGTTATTCTCTCCTCTGTGGTTATGTGTGTTTTTATCTGTATGTTTATC
>CM060334.1:52409734-52434734 GCA_030674155.1 Stramonita haemastoma
TCTTTGAAAATGTCAAAGACTTTGACCCTACAGTCGAGTTTCATCCACTTTAGGGATGCAAGTTTGAGAGTATTGATTACAACAAATACTTTCAAACTTGCATCCCTAAAGTGGATGAAACTCTATTGTAGGTGTCTGTATATCTCGGGCCTGGTTGACGCGATGATATGTTATGATAGGGAGCGTAGAATACAATCCTGTCAAGTAGTCTCAAAGCACATGCACTTTCACAGCAGCAGCATTACATTATTTCCCCTTCACATTGATTATCATGCAATAAAAGAAAACTGTCACTGAATCGCTGTTCCCAGTAGCTGTAACCCCATGGTGACCCCAGTATCGGTTTCCCCATCCACTTCTGTGCCTGTCGTGAGTTTGTGTCGGGGCTTTTAGGGTTGAGGGTTCACGGGAGAAGGTCGTTGGAGGGACATTGTGGTGGTCACCATCCCGAGTGGAAGTCTCACCCAGTCTGGCACAGCAACTGAGCTGATAGTGTTCAGGGCTTAAGTGGGTGGTATCCTTTTTCGTGATCTCAAAACAGGCACTACCAAAGTGACCCAGCAGCAGTGCATGACCTTTGTGGCTGGTGGCCCCATTGTGGTCTGGTATTGATAGACTCCCTGTGGATTTCTAAACTGAGACACAGTGAGTCTTGGTATGGCTGGGAAGGGAAGGTTGAAATGAGCGACGTTGAGACAGCAGGGAATGTACGTAACAAGATACAGCAGCAAAATCAAGATACATGTATTAATAGAACATAATATCTAATAAAAGAAGAAAGTAAGAAAAAGCAAATTAAAAAAAAATATGTGAAACAGACCAGCATAAATGTATCAGATAAAGGAAACTAGACACGTAAGTGTCCATTTTCATAATGACCCTATTTGAAAACCGTCATCGTCATTATGAGGATTATAAACATCAGCAACACCGTTATGTCTGTACTGCTGTTGTTGTTGTTGTTGTTGTTGTTGTTGTTGCTGTTGTTGCTGTTGCTGCTGCTGCTGCTGCTGCTGCTGCTGCTGCTGCTGATGATGATGATAATGATGATGGCAATGATGATAATGATGATTGTGGCAACAATTCTTATAATGAAAATAATGATTTATCGACTTGTTCATGTACCACAGAAACACGTGTTATTGTGGCCAAAGCTCCATATTAATACTGCATTCCATAGGCGCACTCTCAAACACAGCTATTTCTTCAGCCCTTTACAGTGCCTCAAATCAAAGACAAAACCCTGCCGCCTGTTTGCATTGTGGCATTACAAACTGCTTTTTGAATCGTTGCATTCAAGCTAATTTCATTTCCAAGGAGTTGGCTTGTTGACGGAATTGGATTAATGGTTGAGATCAATGCACGGAGAGGGGTTAATTTCTGTTTTCCTTCATTGAATAAACATCGCTCGGAGAGTGCACACACACACACACACACACACACACACACACACACACACACACACACACACACACACAAGCTAGCTAGCTAAGTAGCTAGTTTACTAACTCTCTCTCTCTCTCTCTCTCTCTCTCTCTTCTCTCTCTCTCTCTCTCTCTCTCTCTCTCTCTCTCTCTCTCTCTCTCTCTCTCTCTCTTGGGGACAGATAGTCTAGTGGTCAGAACATTGCGCTGGTAATTTGGCGACCCGGGTTTGAATCCGGTCGAGGAGATTTTTCTCCTGGAGTTACCATCAGTGCTGACTCCACTCTCCCCAAAAGTCCTTCGGATGATACTTTAAACCGAGGCCCCGTGTGCGAACGCACGCAGAACATATTGCGCACACGTTAAATCCTGTTCCGCTTTCCGTAAGAGTAGGCCATCGTGTGCCGGTGGGAACAGATGACATTTACAAAACTGCATAATTATACACGGGGCCTGGATGTAAAAAAGCACAAGATGCTTATTCCTTTATTCACGATATAAAAGAATAAATCAAATGAAATCAAATCAACCTCTCTCTCTGGGAGGTCAGCACTTACGTTATACCCAAATTTTAATCTGGTAAGTTACAGGCAAAATTGTAAAAAAAAAAAAAATTGTCTTTAAGAAGGTTATGTTTTTGATAGGAAAATACTAAATAAGAATCAATGCATATAAAAAAGATGATGTAAAGAGCAACGTTCTACTGCTTAATTACAAATATAAGGAATCGTAGCATTGCTGGAGGACAGATGAATCATATACTTCGTTGCTTTTCCATTTAACGTGAATTTAGATAATATATAGTGTTTTGTTGCTGTTTGACTGGAAATGACATTTGCAACGTACGTAGTAGTAGTAATGATGCATCGATGTGGAAAAAAGATTAATTGTTTAGAAATTATGGTAGTAATTATTTGTAACAGAGTGGTCATAGTTGATATTCCATCTCTGCAAATTTCTCAGGAACACAGCGCAGCTAGTCAGTTTAGTATGTGACCTCTTTAAAGAAATTGCACAAATACATTTTACAATGAAGGCTTAGTATGTGCAATAGAGCGTTTTCGACCTCTACCAAAGGAAACAGAGAATTGACAATTCACATGTGTCTCTAAATAGAAACACGATGCTGCGATTGTCTGAGTCTGATCACATGAGAGATAATCTACTTACCACCCCATCAATTTTTTTTTCTTCGTTACTGTTACTCTAATCAGTGTGATAATTATAAGCAACATTATCAGCGTATTGCTGTCATGATTATTTTCTTTTCTTGTGTGTTGGTGCTCTTCTTCTTCTTCTTCTTCTTCTTCTTCTTCTTCTTCTTCTTCTTCTTCTTCTTCTTCTTCTTCTTCTTCTTCTTCTTCTTCTTCTTCTTCTTCGTCGTCGTCGTCGTCGTCGTCGTCTTGTTGTTGTTGTTGTTGTTGTTGTTGTTGTTGTTGTTGTTGTTCTTTCTTCTTCTTCTTCTTCTTCTTCTTCTTCTTCTTCTTCTTCTTCTTCTTCTTCTTCTTCTTCTACTTCTTCTTCTTCTTCTTCTTCTTCTTCTTCTTCTTCTTCTTCTTCTTCTTCTTCTTCTTCTTCTTCTTCTTCTTCTTCTTCTTCTTTGTCCTCCTTCTTCGCCTTTTTGGTCTGCCTTCTTCTTGTCACATTTTTTAGTTATTTTAGAATTAGATTCAAGAGCGGTAATTGCATGCACAAACATACCAATGCTTGATTTAACCCTGTTCCACTGATTCCAAACACAATTCCTGTTCCCTGGTAATCAGGCAGCATGATATAAAAACAGGAACAGTTTTTCCTTGAATCACACTCCATCCTTCCCTTTCTCCCATGTTTACATCCAATTTTTCATGTAAAAAATCCCTTTGCCTATGTGACCACAGCACAGACAACAGTTCAGAGGGAACAGACGGAAATGAGATCAGAAGCTGGAAGCTGCTTGATTAACTGCATGTTTGCAGAAAAATGAGGAAAAAAGAAAATAGAAAAATAAAATATTTCCTCTGCCAGCGTTTCTTGCAGTCAATTAACTGTTACAGTTTCAGACCTGTGATTAAAATAAAATGTAACCTATAAAACATCCTGAAAAAAACTGACTTACAAACGAGCCTGAAAAGGAACTGTGACCTATACAATATTCTTAAAATGAACTATGACCTATAAAACAGCCTGAAAATAGGTTGTGATCTTTAAAACGTCCTGGAAATAAACTATGATCTATTAAAAAAAAAGTTAAAGTCTGTCCCGAGCCTAAGGCTCATCAGGCCGGTGCTTATCCGGGTTTCTATGGCGTTAAGCCACTGAGAGTCATAGACTCCCCCCTGGGTAGGACGCCAGTCTACTGCAGGGTTAACCCCCAATACAAGGTGGGTGCCCCTTTTACACCTGGGTGGGGTGAGAAAATAGCCGTAAAGTGCGTAAAGTGCTAAAGACCTATAAAACACCCTAAAAATGAACTGTGACCTATAAAACAGCCTGAAAACAAACTGTGACCTACAAATCATCCTGAAAATAAACTGTGCCCTCTAAAACACCCTGAAAATTAATTGTGACCTCTAAAACAGCCTGAGTACTGTGTACAATCTCCTGTGTGATCCCTTCTTCAGCACCAGGGACCATGTTGTCGGGTAGTGGCTGTAAGAATTGTCTTTATTACGTACAAAGAAGTGGTGTGGAAGTTAACATTTCATTGTAGACATGAAGATCACAATTATTGCATATCACAATAATAACCTATCTTGTAACATTATTATTATCGTTAGTGACATCATGTGTCTTATCGATATGTGTACGTGTGCATTGTTTTGAAAATTTTAGAAAGATAAAATACTCTTGCCCAACCATGTTCTTAAATTTTATCATGAGCACGCATACTGTCATAAATTTGAGTGTCCATAGCTGGTTGAATTGTGTATGTGTTTGTTTGTTTTTTTCTTCTTTTTTTATTTTCATAATAATGCATGTCTGGTTATGTCTTTATCTATATATCTTACAGGCTTTGTCTGTATGTCCATTAGTATGTATACTTGTCTATTTGTTTCTGCCGATTCTGTATGTGTACTCTGGTCTGAAGTACATAAGCCATTTCATACTTTGATATGAATATATCATTTATTGGAGCTAAAGATGCGAGAGCTGATTCAACATTGCTAATGGCGTTTTTGGACTCACATATCTCAAGTTTTATAAAGAGCAGCGACTTTAAAAGAGAAGTCAAAAAATGGAATATTAAACAGGAAGGGGCATAACCAGCTGTTTGTTTGCGAATCGGAAAATTAGGGCTGAAAATATTGTTTGTCCTTCTTGCTTTTTATCTCTTCCTGTTGCAGTCAAAAACTGATACCGTTGATTTAAAACGAACCATATCACTCTGCAAAACAGCGTCAGAGCCATTTAAAATTTCTTTGATGTGTTATATCGATCCGATTAAGAATAATTGTACTATTAGGCTTTCAGTAATTATATTGGTGAATTATGGAAAGTTTGGTGTGTAAAGCGAGTTCACAGTTCTTTTGTTTGTTTTTTTATTTGTTTTTTTGGTGAGATTGTACGGCAACGAATGATCCAGGATGTCAAACAAAAATAGTGTTGCAAAAATCTGCCTTGCTTCGGGGAATGGATTGAAGTAAACAGTAAAGGTGTCCCATAACCTGTGTGGTCATAGGGGAGCGAGACATCAGAGACCTCAACTTCTCTAGGGGCCAGCATATCGAGGGCAACACCCATCTCCTCTCCTTCGCTGCTTTACCTTCCCTGACCCTAAAGAGGGCAGGCGCCCATTTAAAGCTGGCTGAACTGGGAGACTGTACTGAAGCCAAAGTGCACAAGCGATCACCCATCCAACTGATAACCACGCTCGATGCTGCTTAACCTTGGCTGGGGGAAAACAAGTACTCTGACCACTGAGCTATCCTGTCCCCAGGATTGAAATAATCCAGATTTTTTTTTTCTCGCAGACTGTTTTGCTCGCTTTTATTGTTTAAGCTACTGAGAGTTAATGGTTGCAGAAAAATGATGCGTTTCTTTAAGAGGAGGAAAAGGTTTTGAATGTGGTAATTAGATCCTCTGTTTTCACGATCAATGGATACAGATTTACTGGCTATCTGCTATCCTGTAAGCATCTCTGCGTTTGTGTCTGGTTTTGTTTATACCTCAGTCTACCTCTCGGCTTGAATTTTGCTTCGTGTTTGGTGTTGTCGTTTTTAATCGGATAATGTCTGTGGTTATCAAATTATCATGTCTCTGTAGTGGTTAATCTGTCTGCCTGTTTCTTTCATGTTGTCTGGTTTTTGCATTGTGTATATCACTTTCATTCACGCTAGGTTTTTTCTGTGTAGAGTTTGGCCTGTACTGCCCACGCAGCGTGCATTGGTACAGCAGCAGCGCTACCCATTATTTATTTTCTTTTTATGTCTGTAGTGTGTATTTTTTCTCATACTAAAGTGCCTCTTTCAACAGAATTTTTCTAGGGAAAACTTTTTTGCTGCTGTGAGTGTTTTTACATGCACTAAATGCTTTTGTATACAGGACTTCGGTTTATGGTCTCATCTGAAAGACTAAAACCCAAACCACCCTTCACAGTCTAGAGGGTGGGAGAAACTTCTTGGGCACAAACTGGAATCAAACCCGGACTTTAGGCTCTCTAGTCAGTGTGTTACCTCTAGACTACTGATTGCACCATTCAGTCTAATACTTAAGAATTGAATTTGACACAGATCTAGAAAGCCTCACTGCAAGTTAAAAAATGAAAAAAAATATACGTGTGGGATTAAAAATATTTCGAAGGGACTACTGTGCTGCCTTTCTACCCTTGAAGAACGATACTCTGACGCACACAGATGGTTCATACTCTACTTTCAATCCTACAAATGGTTCATACT
The DNA here is from genome assembly GCA_030674155.1 of Stramonita haemastoma. Taxonomy (NCBI): domain Eukaryota; kingdom Metazoa; phylum Mollusca; class Gastropoda; order Neogastropoda; family Muricidae; genus Stramonita; species Stramonita haemastoma. Next base: position 52,416,036 of record CM060334.1, read on the forward strand.
TGACTCTGACGCACACACACGGTTCATACTTCACCGTGAAGCACACACATGCTTCATACTTTACTGTGAAGCACACACATGCTTCATACTTTTACTCTGACGCACACACAAGGTTCATACTTTACTTTGACGCACACACTAGGTTCATACTTTACTCTGACGTGCACAAGGGTTTATATTATACTCTGAGGCACATAATTATATGGTTCATACTTTACTCTGAAGCACACACGGGGTTCATACTTTACTCTGACCCACACAGATGGTTCATACTTTACTCTGACCCACACACATGGTTCATACTTTGATGCACACACATGGTTCATACTTTAATCTTACGGACACACATGGTTCATACTTTACTTTGACGCATATACATGGTTCATACTTTACTTTGAGACATACACCTGGTTCATACTTTACTCTGACGCACACACAGGGTTCATACTTTACTCTGACGCGCACACATGGTTCATACTTTACTCTGACGCACACACACGGTTTATGCATTCCAGATTTAGACCGAAAAGACCAACATTCATTCAGAAAATCAAATGTCTCCAGAAACATCATGGAGAAAGGTTTCCTCTTTTATCAGCTCTCGCTGCTCATTAGGAAGAGGGATAGAAGTCTCTGAAGAAAATGGTCTGTTGTCATCTTTAAAAGAAGGATGTGAGTGCCATTTCCAATCTTCTTGATTTTCTTTTCCACATCAGGGTGTCAAGTTGCGGGATGACAGCTGCATTAATTGCCTGCGTATTTTATAAAGAACGAGATGACAGTGTGGCATAAATTCAGTCTGTGTCTGGTAAAAATGGATCTCCATGATGAATGGAAGTGATTGAAGTGACATGTCTTACTTTCAGGCCTGAATCTGAGGATGCTGCTTTGTTTATATCGTGGGTAGGGTTGTATGTGTATAGTGTGTTTTGAGTGGATTTTGTCTGCTGATACAAGGCAAAAAGTTGCCTGTTGTTATATGTTCTGAACATGGTGTTATATATCTATACATCTACACACACATACATACATACACACACACACACACACACACACACACACACACACATATATATATATATATATATATATATATATATATATATATATATATATATATATATATATATATATATATATATATATATACCCTCTAAATTCAAGGTATTGCTGCCAATATGGCTTGGTCCCATGACCCCCCAAACAGTCGCAGACATAAACTTCATGCCAAAAGGCACCTACAGTATTTATCACAGTGACTCCTGAATGTGATGAAAAACAACATCATCAACAACGACACCATCACCATCAACAACAACAAACCCAACAACAACAACAACAACAACAACAACAACAACGTATAAAAGCTACACACGTAGTCAGATGTGTGTAGGGGAGACTGAAGACTATTGTTATAATTATCTGTGTTGTTGTTGCCTGCGTGCAGTTAGGACTGCCAGCCTGTGATGACAATGAACTGTCGACAGCCTTCAATCTCTTCAGACCATGGAGTTGCGTTCTAGGTGTTCATTCTGGCACAGCGTCAGTACCGTGTGTGGCTGGCCATTTCCACACGGGAATGACAGTCCCTATGGCAGAGGGCACAGATGAAATCTGACGCTGATCTGTAAAACACTCTGAATGCGGCATCACATTTCTCTGATCTGTTTTGCCCCCAAAATGAGCTGACAATCAACGCCATAATTATGGAAGTTGTAATAATTGCTTCATTTAGATTATAAGAAGCGTTGGTGTCGAAGAGAAGTTGCGGTCTGCCTGAATTTCTTGAGGTACATTGGCTGGAGATGACAGATGAAAGGATGTTTAGATGATGTGACTTTTTTTTTGCATGGGTTGGATCATGGAAATGAGGTATTTTACCCCTGGTGTTTCTACTGCATCATTTATTCTGTCAATTTCGATATATGCTTGTATAGTCATGCTTTTGTGTTTTATATGGGAATGAAGGTTATGGTAAATGTTGTTGGCCACTATCTTTTTCCATGGATATTTGCTATATTGATGTCTAATTGTCTGTCTGCCAGCATGTTTGTATACCTCATGCGTCTTGTTTCGGTTTCATGATAAAATAAACACTACTGACTACAAACTACACAAACTGTCAATGTTCTCCTAGTAAAACTACCCAGAGTAGACACACAACCACATTGCAAATTTATTGTTAAAAAAATTGTATATGTTCATTGCTTGTTTAGAAGTAGGCATAAGTCAGTCTCAGAGACTATGAAGCTGCTATCTAGACTTTAGAGGCAAAGCCTGGGTATTTAAATATGGATGACAAGCTGTTACCCGTGTAGGAGATCCACCCCCCCCCTCCCTCTCCACGTCGCTGGGGTGGTTTATTGAAAAGGCAATCGCCGCTACAAATGGTTCCAGTGCCGTCGCAGGAGCCGCCAGAACGTTGCCATAATATATAGGCTACAGCCCCAAACGGCCCTGGGGAATCCAACTACCCGATTTTTTTTTCTCAGGGATGGTGTCTAAACGCGACACCTGTGTTCATGCTGGGTTTTATTTTGTCATCCACTCTACCGGCACATAATGGCCTGTTCTTCGCAATGGCGGGATGGGTTTTAATTAACGTGTGCCCATGATTCATGCATTCGCACACCGATCCCTCGGTTTATAGTCTCATTCGAATGACTTTGTTCAGAAAAAAAGATAAATTAACATGGTTTGTGTATAAAAATGATACATGAGAATGGTTTGTAAAGAAACTTGATAAATGACCATAGCTTGTGAATGAACTTGATAAATGACCATAGCTTGTGTATGCACTTGATAAATTATCATACGAACTGAATGAATACTGATGCTTTGTTTGGATATTTGATAATTTATCATGGTTTGCGTAGAAACGTGACAAATATGTTATTGTTTGTGTAGAAATTTTATAAATTATACAGATTTTACCAACAACCTTATTGAATCGCCACTATTATCAAAACGTCAACGACTCACACTGAACTATTTCATAAAGCACACTTCCTCCTTTGAAAAGCTTGATGCTAATTCAAAGGAATGCTGATTTCATAGGACACAGTGAAATTAATCGTGAACTAGGCAGAGGGAGAAAATTGAGGAAAAAAATGTATCTGCCTCCTCTGTGTGTGTGACATTCTTGATTGTTAGAAATTTGAAAATCAAGAGAGAACCATTGATTATGGATTGGGTTAAATGAAATGTTGTGTTCTGAAATGGTGTGATTGTGGTTTGTGTCCCCCTCCCTCCCTCCATAATTAGATGTCACAAGGTCAATGGAGGGTCTTTCTCTGATTGAGGAAGTGGATGAGAGTTTTTGGACAAGAGAGGACATAGCAATGTCACCTGATGCCATTGTTAACTTCGGCTTTCATTTTCAGGCCGTTTTCCTAGAAATGTGTGGTTGTTGGGTTTGTTTCTGGTAAGATTGGGAACAGGAAGTCTGATTGTTGTTGTTGCTTCGATTTTACGTCTGTTCACTCAAAGTGATATTAGACGATGGGAAGGGGAGGGAAGGGTCTAGTATGTTGATGGATGTGTGCAGTAATATGGGTGTCATTTTCGTAATAATGTTTACAGTACATAGATTTGGGTTAAACAGTGATAATAACAAGTAACTACATAACAATTGCTAGTATGACTTAAAACTATAACAAATTTCCTAAAGAACTATTCATTAAAGATTTTGTTATACGAAATCCCAAATTAAGATTTTTAAAATCTTCTCCAAGGATTTTTCCGAGAAAGAAGGTAAGAATGGTTTTAGACTCTTACATTCAAAAATTATGTGACTGTTTGTAATTTTCTCACCGCACAAACATTTTATATTTTTGCTATATTTAGTGATGAACGCATTCAGTTTTATCCGCAAAAATAAAGCCCTAACCTTTCTTGCCGTGAAAAAACTTGTATCGATCTCAGAGCGATCGATATCCTTTAAATTAGGGACAGTGAATGAAGACCTTTTTTGGTATGTGCTCCTTTGGATAAAAAGCCTTTTTGGCCCTTTTTGGAAGTTTGATTGTGTGTGTGTGTGTGTGTGTGTGTGTGTGTGTGTGTGTGTGTGTGTGTGTGTGTGTGTGCATTTGTGTGTATACGTGTGTGTGTACGTGTGTGTGTGGATGTGTATGTGTGAATGCGTGTGTGTTTGTATGTGTGAGTATATGTATGTATATGTGTGTGTGCGCGCGGGCCTTGTGTGTGTGTGTGTGTGTGTATTGTGTGTGTTGTGTGCGTGTTGTGTGTGTGTGTGTGTGTGTGTGTGTGTGTGTGTGTGTGTCTGTGTGTGTCTGTGTCTGTGTCTGTGTCTGTGTCTGTGTCTGTGACTGTGTATGAAAAACGGCCTGAAAATGTGTGAGTATATGTATGTATATGTGTGTGTGCGCGCGCCTGTGTGTATGCATGCATCTGTATGTGTGCTTGCCTCTGTGTGTGTGTGTGTGTGTGTGTGTGTGTGTGTGTATGTGTGTGTGTGTCTGTGTCTGTGTCTGTGTCTGTGTCTGTGTGTCTGTGTCTGTGTGTCTGTGTCTGAAAAACGGCCTGAAAATGAAAGCTGAGGTTAACAACGGCATCAGGTGACATTGTTATGTCCTCTCTTGTCCAAAAACTCTCATCCACTTCCTCAATTAGAGAAAGACCCTTCATTGACCTTGTGACATCTAATTATGGATGGAAGGAGGGGGGCACAAACCACAATCACACCACTTCAGAACAGCATTTCATTTAACCCAATCCATAATGAAAGTTTCCCTCTCCATTTCAAATTGTTAACAATCAAATATATCACACACAGGAGACAAATACATTTTTCTTCAAATTTCCTTTGCAAAGGCTAGGGTTAATTTCGCCATGTTGTTTTCAGTGTGTTTATTTAAATTAACATCAAGCTTTTGAAAGGAGGAAGTGTGTGTTATGAAATAATTCACTGTGCAGGCTGTATTTTTTATGAAGATTTCAATGACAGTTGTGAATGAAAAATATTGTTGGGGAAACTATGTTAATTTATCAAGTTTCTAGACAATGGTAATTCATCAAGCTTCTACACAAACCATGACAATTTATGACGTTTCTTCACAAACCATGACAATTTATGAAGTTCCTAAACAAGCCATAACAATGTATGAAGTCCCTACACAAATCATGATATTTTAGAAACGAATCATATGTCTCCAGGGGACTTTCTGACCTATGTTCTTTTGAGACGATTGTGTATTTTGTAGTTAATACCGTTTTGTTTTTCAAGAAAACACAAACACAGTGAATAAAGCATATATGGTAGTTGAATATGCCTAGCATCAGAACTTGTTTTCTCTGGAAAAAGAATATGGCTGCCTATAAAGTAAGGTAATTGGTAACAGCTGCGAACGCAAGCTTCTCATCTATCGAATGGATTACAATTTTACAAAGATGCAAATACATCGGAACTGGATGTGAAAAAACACATAAGTGCTTATTCTATTATCATCAAAATAAAAGAATACATGGATGAAAAAATATTCAATAGATACATATAAGTAAATTGACAATGAATAAATGAATAAATAGATAATTAGGTGAATAGATAAATAAATGCGTGAATAAATAAATAAATAAATAAACAAACAAACAAACAAGTAACTGTAATTTCTTCTCCTAAAAAAAATAGGATCTTTCTGATAGTTACGATTTTTGTCAAAAAGGCCATCTTCATATTTTGAATACAGAAAACCTTTTTTCAGGTGTAAGACTATCAAATGTATTGCTGCATATCAGTAGGTATGTATGTGGTTATGGTCAAAGGTAGAAGAAGAATTGCAAATAAAAAGGAGAAGAAGAATTGAGAAGAAGAAGAAGAAGAAGAAGAAGAAGAAGAAGAAGAAGAAGAAGAAGAAGAAGAAGAAGAAGAAGAAGAAGAAGAAGAAGAAGAATTGCAAGAAAGAAGAACTGCAAAGAACTGCGAAGAACTCCAAAGAAGAAGAAGAACTGCGAAGAAGAAGAAGAAATTGCGAAGAAGAAGAAGAATTGCGAAGAAGAAGAAGATTTGCGAAAGAAGAAGAAGATTTGCGAAGAAGAAGAAGAAGAAGAAGAAGAGAAGAAGAAGAAGAAGAAGAAGAAGAAGAAGAAGAAGAAGAAAAATAAGAAGAATTGCGAAGAAGAAGAAGAAAAAGAAGAAGAATTGCAGAAGAAGAAGAGAGAGAGAGAGAGAGAGAGAGAGAGAGAGAGGAGAGAGAGAGAGAGAGAGAGAGAGAGAGAGAGAGAGAGAGAGAGAGAGAGAGAGAGAGAGAGAGAGAGAGAGAGATGATATACTTTTATTCATCTTGTTGCCCACCAATACCACTACAGAGGCCATATCAAGGCAAAACACATGCTGATTAATTTGACCTTGATCAAAGTCAAGATGACAACTGCTAAAGATTTGATAAAAAAAAGATAAGATTTTGCATCTCTTTCATCATAAGATTTATAACATTTTTTTAAATCAAGATTTGTAATGCCAACTAGATCGGTAGGATGATTGTTTTTTTCTTCTATGTAATGTCAATAAATAATGATACTCCCCCCCTTTACCCACTATACCTTGAGCATTGTCTGGGTATTAGCATTTTAGATAAAACGATGAACCGAATTTTTGTGTGCAACAAGTAATTAGTGCACGTAAAAGAGCATCGGGCAACAGGACAGTTGTCAAAGCTGTCAGTTTCCCTCACTTTCATCTCCCTCAGCTGCTAATTAATTCATCCCAGCCCAGCCCAGATGGGGCCAGCTGGTGCTATTTATAGCAGGAACTGACCACACTTGGACATAGCCAAAGGAAGGGGAACGCTAAATTTAAAACTCTTGTCTGAGTGATGCTGGACTTGTGCGCTGTTTTGTCCCTTTGCAACATTCTGTAGAAAAAAGCTGCTCTGACAGGAAAGTAGATCTACATGTAGACAGGAAAAGAATATTCTTTTTTTAATGTTGCACTGCTCTTGTAGGCAGTACACTCTCTGTGAAGAGCAGTCCAAATTTCATGCAGAAAAATCTGCCGTGACTTGGAAAGGTATTCAAATTCAAATTCTTGGAAGCAGACAGTCATGGCCAGGAAAAATCAGCTAAAAAGGAGTATTAGATACTCACATTCATCATTGTTCTCTGCTCAATAAAAAAACACATATTACTTTTAAACAACGATAAACTCTAAAGTTTTGAGAAAATAAAAAAAAGCAAGCATGCAACCAACAATAGTGAGGAAATTTGTATTACTAGGATTCTTTACGTCTAGTAACAAGAGGAATGCAGGTTGTTCTCAAAGCCATTTTTTGTTGGCATCACCAATCATTTATTGCAAAAACACGCCCCAACAAACAAACAGAAGAAATGTGAACCCTCTTTACACACACAAAAACCCTCATAAATTGGCAGGGCAATTACTGAAAGGCTAACAAGGCAGTAATTATCATCATTATTTTGGTTTGGAGAAACAGATCAAAGAAGATAACAAATTGCTCTGACGCTGTTTTGCAGGTTAAAGAGGTTCATTTTAATCAAAGATACCAGTTTCTAAGTGCAGCAGGAGGCAACCATTTGCAGAGGAAACAAGCCGCACTTCCCTGTCCTCATCCCTGATTTCTCTGCACGCAAACAACCAGCTGTTTATGTGGCTTCCTGTTTCAAATTCCATAGTTGTCTTTTTCTTCTTTAGAACCAGTACCTGCTTCAAGAATCTGCGAAATATGGATTGGCGTAGTCTTTTGCATTATATTTTTTAGCATTAATTTTCGTAACATTAGCTGTAGTAACTAAAAAGCTAGGTAAAGGTGTCCCATAACCTAGGCGGTGGTAAAGGAGCAAGGCACCAGAGATCTCTGCTTCTCTAGGGGCCAGTATATTGAGGGCGGCGCCCATCTCCTCTCCCTCACTGCTTTGCCTTCCCTGACCCTAAAGAGGGCAGGTACCTATTTACAGCTGGGTGAACTGGGGGGGGGGGAGGGGGGGGGGCTGTACTGAATCAAAGGTGCGCGAACAGTCACCCATAAAAATGGTTACCACGCTTGATGCTGCTTAACATGGCTTTGGAAAAGTGAGCCCTCTGGCCACTGAGCTATCCCGACCCCTATTATCTTGTAATATATGAGCACCAAAATAACAGACTTACCTAAGGCAGGCAAATAATCATGGACAAGGCAGAGGTAAACAGACCAATACACTTACTGATGTACAAACAGACATACAGTTAGACAGACAGATGGATAAAGACGGAGCCAGGCAGCATGAAGGCATTATTCAAACAGACAAATACAAACAGATAAACAGAAACAGAGGCAGGAGAAGGGAAATACATGTTCGGAGCCAGGACACAACATTTCCTTTTGAGAAAAATTCTCAAAACATGGACAGCCAGAAATCCAGTTTTATTGTTATCAATTCCAAAATGGTCGGCAGGCAGAATAGGAATTAAACACACAACACACACACAGACACAGACACAGACACACACACACACACACAACACATACACACACACACACACAACACACACACACACACACACACACACACACACACACATACACACACACACACACACACACACACACACACCATAGCCCATGATATGCTATTCTTTCTAATATCTTTTGATACAAAGACAAATGAAAATCCCTTCTTCCAGAGAACAGTTCTTGTAACTGAGGCAGACAACAATCACTGCAGCCTTCATCTGACAACATTAGCTGGACGGGATAGCCTAGTGGTCAGAACATTGCGCTGGCAATTTGACGACCCGTGTTCGATTCCCGGTCGAGGAGATTTTTCTCCTGGAGTTAACATCAGTGCTGACTCCACTTTCCCCAAAAAGTCTTTCAGATGAGACTGTAAACCGAGTCCCCGTGTGCGAACACACGCAGAACATCTTGCGCACAAGTTAAATCCTGTTCCGCTTTTCGTAAGAGTAGGCCATTGTGTGCCGGTGGGAACATATGACAATATTTACACAACTGCATACGCACGGGGACTGGATGAAAAAAACCCACATGGGTGCTTATTCTACTATTCTCGATATAAAAGAATACAACTTAAATAAAATGACTCTTGATGCAGGAATAAAAAGAGATTGCACATTGTACCAAGGCTGTTTTATAGGTCACGATTCATTTTAATCACAGTCCTGAACGTGCCACAGTTAATGAACTGCAAGAAACACTGGCAGAGGAGGGAAATTTTCTTTTTCTGTTTTTTTTTTCCCTCATTTTCCTGCAAACATGCAGTTAATCAAGCAGCTTTCTGCTTCTGATCCCATTTCCGTCTGTCTCCTCTGAACTGCTGTCTGTGCTGTGGTCAGATTAGCACAGATATTTTTTACATGGAAATTTGGATGTAAACACGGAAGAAGGGAAGGATGGAGTGTGATTCGAAAAAAAAATCCCGTTTTTATATCATGCAGCCTGATTAAAAGAGAACAGGAATTGTGTTTGGAATCAGTGGAACAGAGTTAAATCAAGCATTGGTATGTTCGTGCATGCAATTACCGCTCTTGAATCTTCAATTCTAAAATCACTAAAAATGGGACAAGAAGAAGGCAGAAGAGAAAGGCTAGAAGGAGGACAAAGAAGGAGAAGAAGAAGAACAACACCAAAATAAAAAGAACAAATACAACAGCAACACGATGACGATGTTGCTGATAAATTCCACGGTGATTAAAGCAATGGTGACGAAGAAAATGAAAAAAATAACGATGAGAATGACCAAACCAATCATCATCATCGACTTTGTTATCATCATAGTCACTGTCAACATCGCTCCTATTATCTACATTATCATCATCATTGTAATGTTCCCCTCAGTCTAACAGCAATAGAAAACAATGCATCATCCAAGTCCACGTGAAATGTTAAAGCAGCCAACGTCATCTCATCTCATTCATCTGTCTGCCTGGCGGGCAATGATATGATTCCTGACATTAATTTGTGAATAATCAGTAAAATCATATTCCAGTAGGAACAGATGACATTTACAAAACTGTATACACACGGGGACTGGATGTAAAAAAGCATAAGAGAGCCTATCCAATTATCCTCGATATAAAAGTATAAATTGAAAAAATAAAAATAGATAAAACATCATTTTTACTGTATCTGTTCATATTCAATTATACTTATCTAGAAATATCCAAACAAAAACACATTCATCTCAGTGACAAAAAATGAAAAAAGTATTTCACCATGTTGTCTGTAACGTAGCAGATGAACTTTTGGGTACAACTGAAGTGCTAACCTCGAGAGAATAGGAGGGAGGGACGGAGGGAGGTAGGAAGAGAGAGAGAGAGAGAGAGAGAGAGAGAGAGAGAGAGAGAGAGAGAGAGAGAGAGAGAAGAGAGAGAGAGAGAGAGAGAGAGAGAGAGAGAGAGAGAGAGAGAGAGAGAGATAATAGCTAGGTAGCTAGCTAATGTGTGTGTGTGTGTGCGTGTGCATGTATGCGTCCCTGCATGTGTTTGTGCGTGTGTGTGTTTGCGTGTGTGGACTATCTGAACCACGTTTATTTAATGAATGAAAACAGAAATTAACCCCTTTCCGTGCGCTAATCTCAACCATTAATCCAATTCTTTCAACAAGCCAACTCCTTGGAAATAAAATTAGCCTGAATGCAATAATTCAAAAAGCAGTTTGAAATGCCACAATGCAAACAGGCGGCAGGGCTTTGTCTTTGATTTGAGGCACTGTAAAGGGCTGAAGAAATAGCTGTGTTTGATAGTGTGAACAATGGAACGCAGTCTGAATATGGAGCTTTGGCCACAATGACGCGTGTGTCTGTGCTACATAAACGACTCGATAAATCATCATTCTTATTATCAGAATTGATACCACAATCATCATTATCATCATTGCCATCATCATTATCATCATTTCGAAGAGCCCACATCACATTCACTCTGGGCAGGAGCCGGCTGGTGTAAAAAAGAAAGAAAAAAAAAAACACACCCCCCCCCTCCCAAACCGAATGACTCCAACTGGACTCGAAAGTACAACCTTCCAACCTGCAGCCCAAGATGCTAACCGCTGCACGGTGGTGGATAGTGATTTTTTATTTTCATTTCTTATCAAAATGTATCTTTTCTCAGGTTATTTTTGTTCTATCAAATCTTTTTTGGCTTAAAACAGTTACACTGCTTATAGATGTTTGATGGGAACATAGCTAAGTAACATTCTTCGTGTTAAATGGAAAATAGATAATTCATGAAATTTTGCAATCAAGACCACATACAGATTATTTAGATAACGCTGATATTATTATGATATTGGGTATATTAAGATGACATAAGCAGTGAAAAAAAACCGCATCGATACAATAACAACCCGCTTGGAAAGAGAAATGGGTAGCCAAATAGAAAGAAAATCATGTTTCCTGGTGCAACCAGTGCTCTCTCTCTCTCTCTCTCTCTCTCTCTCTCTCTCTCTCTCTCTCTCTCTCTCTCTCTCTCTCTCTCTCTCTCTCTCTCTCTCTCTCTCTCTCTCTCTCTCTCTCTCTCTCTCTCTCTCTCTCTCTCCCTCCCTCCCTCCCTCCCTCTCCCTCCCTCCCTCCCTCTCTCTCTCTCTCTCTCTCTTTCTCTCTGTGTGTCTCTCTCTCTGTCTCTCTCTCTGTCTGTCTGTCTGTCTCTCTCTCTCTCTCTCTCTCTCTCTCTCTCTCTCTCTCTCTCTCTCTCTCTCTCTCTCTCTCTCTCTCTCTCTCTCTCTCTCTCTTGTTTTCATCTTACGAATGATTAAAGTTGACGTCGAGCAAACCCATTATTTTATTTTCCTCTTGGAATGTTCATACATTATCAACCCAATCCTTGTTTTTTGCTGATCAACATCACGATATCTGTATAAAATATGATCTATTGACCCGAGTCTGACCAAGTTTCCTTAAATAACACACACGCGCGCGCACTTGCGTACGTGCGCTCGCGCACATTCACACAATTAGAATAAGCAATCATGTACTTTTTAAAATCCAGTCCCGGTGTTTATGGAGATGTGTTATTTTGTCATCCGCTCCCAAAGGCACACAATGGTCTGTTCTTCTGAAAAGCGTTAGTGTGTATGTGTGTATATGTGTATATATGTATGTGTGTATGCATGCGTTTGTGCGTGCTTGCGTGTGTACGTGCGCGCGCGCGCGCACGTGTGTGTATGTGTGTGTGCGCGTGTGTGTGTGTGTGTGTGTGTGTGTGTGTGTGTGTGTGTGTGTGTGTGTGTGTGTGTGTGTGTCCTGATGAGGTGGGAGAGAGGAGACAAAGAAAATGAGACAAACAGACAGTCAGACAGGTGATCAGATAAACCTACAGGTGAAAACACAATTAATAATTACAGAGATGAGAATGAAAGCTGTATTAAGATTGTAATTTTTATATGTTAGCTCTCTGATTCAAATCAGTTAGTTGTGTTCAATATATTCTCACTTCAGAAATCTTTATTGTTGAATGTTTTGCTATTTTGTTGGAAAATAACAAATATCATTGTTGTCGTTGTTGTTATTATTGTTGTTGTTGTTTCAGATGTTGAATGCTACCCAGATTAAACTCTTAATGGTCTTTTTTTTCATTTCCTAGATAAAAGTTAATGTCCATGTTGACGTTACAGTTTCGGAATCCCAAATCTGAGTTTAACACTTCTTCTTTGTGAATCAGACCCTGACCTGTAAACACTCCCTCCTCCCTCCTCCCTCCCTTGCTTAGCTGAGAGAGAAAACAGAAAAAATGGAACACAAACATGTTCCTGATTTCTCAGCAAACAAGCAGTTAACGGTCATTTTCCTCATGAGGAATTCCATTTCCATCCCTTCCTTTTTTCTGGACTGGAGTGTTCTCTGTGGAACACTGCAACCGTCCTTAAACATGTTGTCAAGTTGCCCATTTCTTTTTCTTTTTCTTTCTTTCTTTCTTTCTTTCTTTCTTTTCTTTCTTTCTTTCTTTCTTTCTTTCTTTCTTTCTTTCTTTTATATGGGATAAGCACTCATGTGCTTTTTTTTCATCCAGTCCCCCGTGTGTGTGCAGTTGTGTCAATCTTGTCATCTGTTCCCACCGGCATACAATGGCCTACTCTTACGAAAAGCGGAACAGGATTTAACGTGTGCGCAAGATGCTCTGCGCGCATTCACACACGGGGCCTCAGTTTAAAGTCTCATCCGAAGGACTTTTGGGGAGAGTGGAGTCAGCACTGATGTTAACTCCAGGGGAAAATTCCCCTCCAACGGGAATCGAACTCCGGTGGTCAAATTGCCAGCGCAATGTTCTGACCACTAGGCTATCCCCTCCCCCCATGGACGATGGAGGGAGGGAGGGAGGGAGGCTGGGGAGGGATGGAGAGGGAAAGGGGTTACATTGTGGCTTTCTTTACCCCAGGAACTGTCTTGTGCATTGTCATAGAACTTAATGATAATATTGTTGGCTCTCAGGTCAAGGGAAACGGATTTTTATTAAAATCAAATTGATTATTGAGGAAAAAGAAGTGGAGGAAAAACATGTGCAGGTCCCAACTTCTCAATCATTTTGAAAATAACTTATCAAAGATTCAATATAACAAAAATTGAAATGAAAATAAATTCTAGGGAATACTGTCTTTCAGTGGCAGCATTGTAGGCATTTTTGAGTAGGAACTATGCCTTTAGCCTGACCTGACTCGAGTTTCGGCTCCTGAAAAAAAATCATTGGTGTTTTTGTGCTCTGTTATTGTAGCAGCAGCAGCAGCAGTAGCAGCAGCAGCAGCAGCAGCAGCAGCAGCAGCAGCAGCAGCAGCAGTAGCAGTAGTAGTAGTAGTAGTAGTAGTAGTAGTAGTAGTAGGAGGAGGAGGAGGAGGAGGAGGAGGAGAAGAAGAAGAAGGAGGAGGAGGCCGCGAGGAAGAGAATGAAAAGGATAAAGTATGTCAATTCTTATGCGGCAGTAGCAAAATAACACTGTCTTCAGTTTTGGGCTATATTAGAACTTGTTGTACAAGTAGCAAGAGCAATACCAGTAGCAGCAGTAGCAATGTAATGCTACTTGTCTACAGTACTATACTGCTAGAACTGATACAAGTACTGCAGCTAACCTTACTCCCCTTACAACTACTACTACTTCTACTACCAGTACAGACCATGCTGTTACTATCTTCTTCTTCCTCAAACGCTCACGATATGACAATAAATATACAAAACAGCTGCTTACAGCTAATTGAAAGCAGCTATTTTGTACTTTTAATTTTCTAGATTCTATAGTGGATATTTTAAGGCAAAATGTCTCCATGAATCAAACAACAACAAGAAATTACAGGCGTTCTAAATATACACATATTAAACTGCATTTGACGCTGACAAGACTCTCACTTGTAAAACAAAAGAAAGAAATAATGAAGTTTTGGAAACAATCATCGTCACTGTTTTTGTTCGGTAATTGCCCCTACAGTTTAAGACAGGAAACTCAGAAACATCTGAGAGAGCTATTTTGGTCTGTTAAATTGATTCTTACTCTGGATGAGCCTTCCTGGAAATGTCATTATGACCAGTGCAATGTCCGCCTAATCATCCTAAAGGTGACAGCCTAAACTGAGAGTAATATTTTCTCTGACTTTTTTTTTTATAGTGTTAAATGAATAATTGACCTGAAAAAAAAATCACACACTGAACTGAGTGTACTTCCTGTGTAGCTTGTGGAATTTTAGAAGCATTACATTTTGATAGTTTAAACTTTTTTTATTTATTCTGTTCTGTTTTTTTTTTTTAGCTTATGTATTTGTACCTGACACATTAATCTTAAAATGAATGCTGTGTTGAATACACACAGTGAAGAAAGATCAAGTCTCATCAAGAATGCGGGAAAGAGACTTATAAAGAAACAAATTAACTTACCATTGTATAATTATAATAACCTGACTGTCTTCCTATTCATTTTCCTTTACCTGTACCTTTGTACTTTACCCAATGTTGTTCATCGTATAAGTAATGTAGGTATTGACAACATAGTAAATGTTAAAGAAATAAAGAAAATGGAGTAGCTTTGTCCCTTGAGGGGAATATTCTTTTTAAATGGCGAGAGATGGGCAACGTCAGGGTCAGTATGTCCACAGCACATTAATGTACAGTAGAAAGAAACGTAGCGATAAAAAATGGGAGCTCTGTTGCAAGGAATTTCCAGAAAATGGAGGTGCTACCTATACTGAAAGAGCATCTTGAAAATCCTCATTATGGGATTTCTTTTTTATTTGATACTAATACAGTTTCCATAGTAAGTAGTGGCTGCCCTTGCTATTTAGAGAGGGAAGACAGTAATCATTTATCGGTTTAGGATTTTTTTTCTGGAATCTATAAAGCAACAAAATGGTCTACAGCATCAGATTCGAATCAAATTGAAAAACGATTTATTTTTATCTTAAATGGAATCAGAAAACACTTGGGATCTACTTAGATAGTGTTGCAATTTAAACAACTCTTATTTTCGATAATTTATGTAACTAAATTCAGTTCTGGGTAATCCCTAGTATGTTGAACTCGGTAACACTCACAACGGCATCAAGAGTAGCTAAGGGCTTACATTATTAACCTGAGATTCACAAGAAGAAACTACTGAATTACTTTGTCTTTTTTAAGGAAGCAAAAAGATATCGTAAAAGGTGTCGCATAACCTATGTGGTCGTAGAGGAACGAGGCATCAGAGACCTCAGCTTCTCTAGGGGCCAGCATATTGAGGGCAGTGTGCATCTCCTGTCCCTCGCTGCTTTACCTTCCCTGACCCTAAAGAGGGCAGGTACCCATTTTCAGAACTTGGTAAACTGGGGGATTCATTCATTCAGCCCCTTTCCCAACAAAGAATGCTTGTGTTGAAACAGACAACAGGAAGCAAAATACATGGCAGAATTCCTGAGCAATATTAATCATTTATCTATTATTCTTTTATTATTTGATATCGAGGATAATGGAATAAGCATTCATGTACAGTTTTACATCTAGTCCCCTTTTTGTATGAAGTTTCTGCAAATGTTGTCATCTGATCCCACCAGCCCACAATGGCCAACTCTTTCAAAAAGCAGAACAGGATTTAGCATGTGTGCAAGATGTTCTGTGTGTATTCACACACAGACCTCAGTGTATAGTCTCATCCAAAGACTTTTGAAGAGAGAGGAGTTGGTACTGATGTGAACTCAAGGAGAAAAATCTCCTTGAGTGAGATTTGAACCCACATCATCAAATTGTGAGCCCAATGTTCTAACCACTAGGCTATCCTGTCCCCAAGATGTTTTCGCTTGCTTACTACACCACAAACTATTCATATTACATAAAAAACAGAAATAAAACACTAAAATCATGTTCAATTCAAGGGGAACCACACTGCTGCTTACTAAATTAGTTTCCTTTCAAATCAGTTCTTTCCCTTTGACTGTCAGTCATGTTGAGTGTCAACTTTAGGACTTTTTCTGATTCACACACATTTTTATAATGGTAATGATAATTAAGAAGATGTCATCTGAACGATATGTTTGGTGTGCACATGCATGATTATAGATAGGTGAGAGTGTATTGTGCACAGGCTGGTTACGTATACATGTGTGTATTTTGATACATTGAATTGTTTTGAAAAAGGACAAACCTAATCAGTATTTAGTAAGAACTAATACTTTCCCATGTGAAAAAAACTAGGGCTTTTATCTAAATATGTAATATTGTCTTAAGTTGTATGGTATTCAATCTTGCATATTATGCAAGTGACTGGATATTACCACGCACTGCTTTAAATATCATGTATCCCTAGCCATGATTTTCTGTTTGTTTGTTGTTGTTGTTTTTTTTAAAAGCAATACATATCTAAAGTAATGATTCCAGATTGAAGTTAATTTTCAAAACTTTGGCCTAAGGCCCCAGTAGGTCTGGAACTTAAAGACTGAGTTTCCCATCCAGCTAGGCTGTTGTGACTTAGTGGTAATAAAGAACACTTTGGTAGTTGCATGAATGTAATGAAATTTGACATTGCAAAGTTAATATCATAAAATAGAGCTAAGAAAAGATACTTAGAAAGTTCAAAAAGAAGATAAACAGAAAACATAAGCAAGGCAAAACTTTGCAGATTTATGGAGAGGGATTGAAAAGAGGGAAATCCTGGCACAGAATTTCCAGAAGGTGGGAATGTTAATTATATGGAGAGCCCACCATCCTATTCCCATAGGGGAGGGGGGGTGATAAGGATATTGATTTTGAGAATAAAAGTATTACATCAGCCAGAACGTGGATATTCAATGGTGAAACATGTGGACATCACAATATCAATAATCCACTATTTTATATACATATTCATGTTATTCATCACAATGAAAATCAATTTCAACAAATTCATTTTACGTCTTCTTTGTTATTGTATAAAAAAATCACAATATATTACTGCTCTCCATGGGTACTACAGCTATAGAAGAAAAGAAATGGATGAATGAAAAACTAATCTTTTTATTTTTTAAAGGTAACAGAGTAAGAATGTACATACTTTTTATCATCGGCCCTTGCCCTGATGAGGGAATAGCACAGAGAGAGAGAGAGAGAGAGAGAGAGAGAGAAGAGAGAGAGAGAGAAGAGAGAGAGAGAGAGAGACAGAGACAGAGACAGAGACAGAGACAGAGACAGAGACAGAGACAGAGAGACAGAGAGAGAGACAGAGAGACAGAGAGACAGAGAGAGACAGAGAGAGACAGAGAGACAGAGAGAGACAGAGAGAGACAGAGACAGAGAGAGAGACAGAGACAGAGAGACAGACAGACAGACAGACAGATGGAGACAGACAGACAGACAGACAGACAGACAGACAGACACACACACAGACAGAGAGTGAAAGAAAGAAGAAGAAAGAAAGAAAGAAAGAAAGAAAGAAAGAAAGAAAGAAAGAAAGAAAGAAAGAAAGAAAGAAAGAAAGAAAGAAAGAAAGCTCTTCGTTGGTCAAAGTTTGGGAGGGGAGGATTGTTTTCACTGCATCATCCACAGGGAGTTCCTCAATGTCAGGCCGCCATGAAGCCACCAGCCAGAGGGGCCCTGCACTGCTGCTGGGTCACTTTGGTGATGTTCAGTGGTGCCTCTTCTGAGCTAATACTTGCCCACCTACTAAGCCCCTACTGACAACTGTATCAGCTCTGTCGCGGAGTCAGACTGAGTGAGTCACCCACCTTGGGTGGTAGCACCCACAATCTTCCTCTAACCCCCCCCCCCCCCCCTGTTAACCTCCAACCCCAAATACTTTACACAAGCTAGCCATAAGAAAAGAAATGTATGGGGAATCCTAAAGTGGGGTCACCATCAGAACAGAGCAGCCGGGACCACCAAATCAGAGATATTATTTTTTGTATTGCATGTGTTGTGTGCGCGCGGGCGTGTGTGTATGTGTGTGTGTGTGTGTGTGTGTGTGTGTGTGTGTGTGTGTGTGTGTGTGTGTGTGTGTGTGTGTATGTGTGTGTGTGTGTGTGTGTGTGTGTCTGTGTGTGTGTGTTTGTGTGTGTGTGTGTGTGTGTGTGTGGTTAGTTTGCGTTTGGATATTTGTATAATTTATTATCTATATTTGTGAATGGTTGCATGCGTGAGATTAATTTGAATGCAAGTGCTTCAAGTTGTTTGCTTTACAAGATTCAGTGCTATATAAATTCCACATATTGTTATTATTATAATCAATGAGGAGGAGGAGGAGGATGGAATGATACTACTATCATGCATGTGGTTAAAGATGCACTCTAAGCCCTCTACCATAATATTTCTTTG
>CM060334.1:52439734-52442234 GCA_030674155.1 Stramonita haemastoma
TGTATTTGTCTCCATGTCTGTCTGACTGTTTAGTGTGTACGCCCATGTGCGTGCGTATTTATTAGCGTTTCAGTTTGTGTTGTAAGTTTTTAGATATAAAGTATAATGAACATACTTGTGACCGCCCCCCCTACTTCCTTGCCCCTGAAGCTTAAGGTGAGGAACGCCCAACATGTGTAAACACATAGTTGTAAACATACAATTGATTGCTTTAAAACGCATCGTGCTTCACTTCTTACCTGTGTCTGTGTTTAGCTGGGAAAAGAAATCTTTTTAGAATTAAAAATTAATCAAAGAGGTTTTTGTTATTGCTAAAAGTGACACTTCCTTCTTCTGGAATGATAAACATAATTATGTAGTCGAAAGTTCCTCCTGGTCCGCAAGTTTTTGTTTTTAAATAGTTTGTTTAGAACTCCCAAGGTTCACCAGGTATTAAAACTTTTTAATCACTGTGAATTAACTACAATAAATTTTTGACAAAATCGGCAACAAAGAGAAAAAAACGTGACAGAAAAATGTCGGTTGATAAATGCAATCGTTCTGATAGTTTAGCCAGTTTGTCAGCAGGAGTGATCTGGGTGACTGATGGTGGGTGACCTGTTGGTTTCAGGGGCTGAGGGGCTGGACTCCAGTGCCTGTGACCTGACGTGTGTGAGGACAGCTATCTTAACGCACCTGCCCTCTCTTAAAAAAAACAAACAGGGTAAGTTACAATTCTGAGTCCAGCTGTACTTTTTTCCTCTAAAGAACTCAGGAACTTTCCTGGAAAAGAAATCTTCCGTGACAAGAGCATTGGTTTGACACTGTTTGGCCCAGACCAGAAACTTTGTTATTGATATCGGTCAGGTGCTAAAGCCTGCATTACAATGTTATGTTGAGACTGCCTTGAGCTTCGAGCTCTTAGCAAAATAGCCTGCATTCTCCTATGCATGCGAACAAAACCCCTGAAGTCGGAGTATGTCTGCCGCCATTGCGAGGTCCTTAAAAAAGTCATGCACGCAAACTTTTCATCAAGCACGCACTGCTACCCAACGCTGCTGTTTTAAAATGCTGGGATGAGTGGTTGACAGTTTAGAAAGTAATAATAAAAAAAAGGTTGCATATTTGCACCCTGACATGTTCTTTTTCTTTTTTTCCCCTCAGATATCATCCGTAGAAGACGAGGACATCAAGAAAACATCCAGTGTGGAAGACATCAAGAAATCAAGTGTGGAAGACTGGGCATCAAGAAAACTTCCAAAGGTCAAGCACTAGGGCATCAACAAGCAATCAGCTTCAATTTTTTTTTTTTAATACGTACACAGTACCTATGAAGGATGGTGGTAAAATTAAAGATTAACAAACATATGTTTGATCTTAGAGAATAGAAAATAAGTTTTATGCTTATGAGACGAAGTATAGCGTATGCTTTTTTTTTTTTTTTTTTTTTATTGTTGGATTTGTAATGAATCTGACACATAATAGCTTTTAAATACTGTTCCGAGATGAAAAAAAATGTTTGACTTTTGAGTGGTCCTTTTCAAAAAAAAAAAGATTCAATGACTGCTTCAGAAAAGGGTTTTTTTTTTTTTTTACATAAGTCTCCTCGAGTTCTGGATTGGAGTTTTTTAACATGAAAGTTTTTTTTGTCTTTTTTGTTTTTCTCGAAAGAAATGTGAAGAAATGATGATCGATAAAATACACCTTGCCGTACATGTTTGTTGGTAGTAGAAGGATACTGTGGCAATTATTTGGATTTTTTGCTAGCTTTATTTTAGTTTAATATGATTTAACGATTGGTAGCAAAAATATTGTCCTGATGTACTAAGTACGGCTAGGAACGAATTTTTTACGATTTTTCTTTTTTTCTGAAGGGAATTTCATCACATGATTGGGAGAATACTTAAGGGATAAATGAGTAATCTGATCCTTGATTATTAACTGACAATGAATTATGACATTTTTGAAATAAGAAAATATAATCGCTTTTATTTGGGAAAAAAAGGTTAATCTTAAGTGTGATGCAGTCTTTAGGCAGCAATGTCATAGACTTAAAAAAATACAAATTGGAAAACTGGCCATTTAATAGTCATTGCTTATGGGTGGGGCAAAAATATGTGCTGAAAAAAAAATGAAATAATAAATTGAAAACTATTCCGGTCATGTGTGACTTGAATAAGGATTTTTGTTATCGCTAGTAGTTTGTTGATCGCTGCAATTCAAAATTTAATATGAAAATGAATCTTGGTTTAGTTGAAAGTTTTCAAATAGTGCGGGCAAATATGTGATTTGCACTGTGGTATATAAGTACGTCAGATAGATGGCAATGGCAGTGTACACTGTTAAGAAGTATTCTAAATGTGATTTTTCAAAAGTGTGGAATTTTTTTTTTTTGATATGGCACAATTTGTGTGTGTGTGTGTGTGTGTGTGTGCGTGTGTGTGTGTGCGCGTGTGTGTGTGTGTGTGCGTGTGTGTGTGCGTGTGTGTGTACGCGTGTGTTTGTGTGTGTGTGTGTGTGT
>CM060334.1:52444734-52452234 GCA_030674155.1 Stramonita haemastoma
TTTTTTGTATATATCGCTTATAATATATCTGCAAATTGATAGATTTGCAGTGTGGCCCCAATTTTTTTTCCGTATATTTGGAAAGAGCAGACAGTAAGAAAACGTCACATTAGCACGGTTTTGTTTCTAATTGAAGAAAATTTTGTGTTATATCTGAGCTTGCACTTGAAAAAAGCATTTTTTCCCATTTGACAAAATGTTACAAGAAAACTATTTTTTCCTTTCACTGTACAAAATGAATGAGTGCAGGGATTTTGTGTTGGTGATTCATGTTACCTTGTTTCTTTCTGGCCTTTTACTTTGCCCATAAGTCAGGGACTTTCCCATTAGCCTGGCACAGTCAGTTTCTCCCACTTTCAGCTACTCTTAACTGCTACCCATTCCATCCTATCCCCGCCCAGCTGTATGCTAATTATAGCAGGAACTGACCACGCTTGGTAAAAGAAAGGGGCGCACTGATTTTAGCACAAGGCCCTGGACCCTTGACTAAGGTTGGGTCTGCACACTGTGCAGGGCGTAGCAATACCATAGCATTGATATTCTCCATCTGTATCTTTCCCATATTGATATTCTTTATATGTATTTTTCCCCTATCATTGATATTGTTAATCCGTATCTTGACCATATCAGTGGCATTGTTCATATGTATCTTTCCTATCCCATTTACATTGTTCATATCTATCATTCCCATATCATTGATATTATTCATCTGTATCTTTCCCATATCATTGACATTGTTCATCTGTATCTTTCCCATCCCATTGACATTGTTAATCTATCATTCCCTCAGCATTGATATTATTCATCTGTATCTTTCAAATCCATTGCTATTTATCTGTATCTTTCCCATGGCATTGCTATTCTTATGGATCTTTCCCATCCCATTGACATTCATCTGTACTTTTCACATCCCATTGATCACCTGTATCTTACACATCCCATTGATCATCTGTATCTTTCACATCCCATTGATCATCTGTATCTTTCACATCTCATTGATCATCTGTATCTTTCCCATCGCATTGATCATCTATCTTTCCCATCCCATTGATCATCTGTATCTTTCCCATCCCATTGATCATCTGTATCTTTCACATCTCATTGATCATTTGTATCTTTCACATCCCATTGATCATCTATCTTTCCCATCCCATTGATCATCTGTATCTTTCCCATCCCATTGATCATCTGTATCTTTCACATCTCATTGATCATCTGTATCTTTCCCATCCCATTGATCATCTGTATCTTTCCCATCCCATTGATCATCTATGTTTCCCATCCCATTGATCATCTGTATCTTTCCCATTCCATTGATCGTCTATGTTTCCCATCCTATTGATCACCTGTATCTTTCACATCCCATTGATCATCTGTATCTTTCCCATCCTATTGATCATCTATGTTTCCCATCCCATTGATCATCTGTATCTTTCCCATCCCATTGATCAATTGTATCTTTCACATCCCATTGATCATCTATGTTTCCCATCCCATTGATCATGTATCTTTCACATCCCATTGATCATGTATCTTTCCCATCCCACTGATCATCTGTTTCCCATGCCATTGATCATGTATCTTTCACATCCCATTGATCATCTGTATCTTTCACAACCATTGATCATCTGCATCTTTCCCATCCCATTGATCATATGTGTCTTTCCCATCCCATTGATCATCTGTTTCCCATCCCATTGATCATCTGTATCTTTCCCATCCCATTGATCATCTGTATCTTTCCCATCCCATTGATCATCTGTATCTTTCACATCCCATTGATCATCTGTATCTTTCACATCCCATTGATCATGTATCTTTCACATCCCATTGATCATGTATCTTTCCCATCCCACTGATCATGTTTCCCATGCCATTGATCATGTATCTTTCACATCCCATTGATCATCTGTATCTTTCACAACCATTGATCATCTGCATCTTTCCCATCCCATTGATCATATGTGTCTTTCCCATCCCATTAATCATCTATGTTTCCCATCCCATTGATCATCTGTATCTTTCCCATCCCATTGATCATCTGTATCTTTCACATCCCATTGATCATCTGTATCTTTCACATCCCATTGATCATCTATGTTTCCCATCCCATTGATCATGTGTCTTTCACATCCCATTGATCATCTATGTTTCCCATCCCATTGATCATGTATCTTTCCCATCCCATTGATCATGTGTGTCTTTCACATCCCATTGATCATCTATGTTTCCCATCCCATTGATCATGTATCTTTCACATCCCATTGATCATCTGTATCTTTCCCATCCCACTGATCATCTGTTTCCCATCCCATTGATCATGTATCTTTCACATCCCATTGATTATCTGTATCTTTAACAACCATTGATCATCTGCATCTTTCCCATCCCATTGATCAGATATGTCTTTCATATCCCATTAATCATCTATGTTTCCCATCCCATTGATCATATGTGTCTTTCACATCCCATTGATCATCTATGTTTCTCACCCCATTGATATTCATCTATATCTTTCCCATATCATTGATATTGTTCATGTGTATCTTTCCCGTATCATTGACATTGTTCATCTGTATCCATATCATTGACATTCTTCAGCTGTATCTTTCACATATCATTGATATTCTTCATCTATACTTCCTATCCCATTGATGTACTTCATCTGCATCTTTTCCATCTCATTGACATTGTTCATCTGTATCTTTTCCATCTCATTGACATTGTTCATCTGTATCTTTTCCATCTCATTGACATTGTTCATCTGTATCTTTCCCATCCCACTGATATTCTTCATCTGCATCTTTCCCATCTCATTGACATTCATCTTTTTATTTTCCATCTCATTCACATTCTTATCTGTATATTCGTCTGTTTTTTTCCCATCCCATTCATATTTTTCAACTGTATCTTTCCCATATCATCGATATACATTTATATCTTTCCCATCTCATTGACATTCTTCATGTGTATCTTTCCCATCTCATTGACATTCTTCATCTGTATCTATTCTATATTATTTAGCATGTGTATCTTTCCCATCTCATTGACATTCTTCATCTGTACCTTTTTCATATTGTTTATGATGTGTATCTTTCCCATCTCATTGATATTCATTTGTGTCTATCCCATCCCATGGACGTTCTTCATATCTTTCCCATCCCATTGACATTCTTCATCTGTATCTTTTCTATTCCATTGATATTTATATGTATCTTTCCCATCCAATTGACTTTCTTCATCTGTATCTTTCCCATCCCATTGATATTCATGTGTATCTTTCCCAACAGCTTAAAATTGTTTTCAGAGCGGATGTACTCTTATCAGTTTTTGTTTTGCATTCATTTTGTTAAATTTGAAAGGAAATATGGATTAAAAATAAAACTGAAGACCCTACATAGTAATTAACCCCAGCCCTGGCTTAATTAAGAAGACACAAGTGAAAGATTTGATATCGGTCACTGCTGTCTTAGTATTTTAGGGAACTTGTCCAACCATTGTTTTATTTGTGTGTTTTTTTCTTGTAACTTTATTTCAAAGGTGTGTACTCTAAAATTCCAGTGTAGCAAATATTGTGAGATAATGCATTCTGGATCACTAGATCACACAGTATGGTGCATGTTGTGGATTTCATTGTTAAGCCTTTCATTTTAATGTTCTCATGAAAGCTGGGTTGGGTGAAACTAGGAAATGGTCTGGTATATTGTGGGTTTATTATTGGTTGGTCGGAAACTGATTGCAAGCAGTTGTATGAAACACTTGGATGCATTTTGTTGTTGTTTTATATCACTGTTTTAATTAAGTTTTGTATTTTGTGGTAAGCATAGTTATCCTGGAAGTTTTAAAACTAAATCTGACATTCCTGTTGTTTAATGTACTCAACTTGAAGTACTGAGTGTAAAATGAAACAATCATAAGCTGGTGGTTTTTTTTTTCTGACTGTAGATCAGTAGAGTCCGTGCATTAGCTGCTGCTGCCCTATCGACTGTACCTGTAGATCATTATTCCACCATAGCCTGGTCTCACTGAAGTTTGTCATGATTTTAGGTTTTTTGGTTTGTTTTTTTTGCTGCCTCATCTTTTGTAACATCCCCGTCCTGCTGTTCCCCTGCCCCTTATTTCAATCTGCCCGCCACAGCCATACCCAGATTTATGTCTCGCCCTCAGGGTCGGAAGTCCTAAGGGAATCCATCAATATTAGGCCGCCGTGGGGCCACCAGCCAGAGGGGCCTTGCACATCTGAAGGGTCACTTTGGTGGTGTTTATTGGTGCCTGTTCTGAGCTAACATATGCAGGACACCACATATTAAGCCCCAAACTAACGACTGTATTAGCACAGTCGCGGAGCTCGCTCTGGGTAGGAGCCGGCCGGAGTCAAAAATCCCTATGACTCGCTTGGGATTTGAGCTCAAAACCTTCCAGTCCGAAATCTAAGGAGCTAACCGCTGCGCCATGGCGGCTGGTTTGACTTTCGGGTTTTGTTCAGGAAGTATTTGCCAGTCTTGGGCTGGCACATTCCCTAGCTGTAAGGAACATGCCATGTCTGAGGTGTGTGGTTTCTCTGCCACTATTTACTTGCATAATTTCACTTTTCTTCTGTATAAACGGCACGAATACAGCTAAGACTGACCCAAGATAGCTCATAACTGCCCAAATCATAAAATTGGTCTTTCTTAAGTGAATTTAAATTTACATGTTCAGTTCAGTATTTATTTTTGAGTTTTTTTTTTAATATAAATTTGGAGGTTTTAAATATAAGGATGCCTTTTCCTGAATGAACACGCTGAGTAACTTTTTTAAAATATACATTTGCTTCGATGTATTGATTTTTTTTTTTCTGCTTCACCTTGGTAGTTTCTTTTTTAATGTGTATCAATAACAATTTCAATCAATGCTCATATTTTACCATTGAGTGAAAGATGGTGTATATGTGTATTTTGTTGCTTAATTCATGCACAAATGTGTATATGTATCAAGTCATTGTGAGATTATAACAGATTCTAAGAATGATTTTCACTGTCATATTTCCTATGCAAAAATATGTATCTTATAATTGTGACTTACATGAATCAGTTTCATAGTCTTACCTTTTATGCAAATAAATGTATCTATTACAACTGTAGTATGGGTTTTTATTGTACAATTACAACCAGAATGTGTTAGTAATGATAGTGTCGGTTAATGGAAAATTCAATGCAGCTTATATCCATAATATACTGTGAACTGTCTGTCTCTGTCTGTCTGTCTGTCTGTGTCTGTCTGTCTGCTGTCTGTCTGTCTGTCTGTCTGTCTGTCTCTCTCTCTCTCTCTCTCTCTCTCTCTCTCTCTCTCTCTCCTCTCTCTCTCTCTCTCTCTCTCTCTCTCTCTCTCTCTCCTTTCTCTCCCCCCCCCCTCCCCCCCCGAAATCTGACCTTTAATGTTTAATGTATCATGTTTACCGTTGTACTGAGAATTGTTTACTCATGCCCTCAATTTTGATAATTATGTGTGTCGTATGAAATGGAATTTTGTGAGCCTTTTATCTAGCGTGTGTGTGTGTGTGTGTGTGTGTGTGTGTGTGTGTGTGTGTGTGTGTGTGTGTGTGTAAATCATATGGGATTTTTGTTTTATTGTTGTTTTTGTTTGTTTTTGTTGTTTTTAATCTGGGACATATGTTTATGTAATTTGTCATCGGTAGTACTTTCCCAAAATGAAGATATTTTGATTAAGGAGGTTTTTGTGTAGCTTGTTTTTTTTTATTTTTTTTTGTTTTATTTGTTTTAATTTGATTTGATGTCTTCATTATGATAAGCTGAAGGGCATGGCTTACATCATGAATTATATCCTCTTTTGCGTGATACTTTAAGACAAATATTTTACATGGTATTTGATAGATTTGTACTTAATTATGCAGTTTGTGCTTTCCATTTTTTTGCTGCCCCCTTCCCATTTTTTTATCATTCCAGAGTCCTAATCAGAGTTTCGTAAGCGTTATTCAAATGTGTATTGTTACTTTTCAAGCTGTTTACAAATGCATTTTCACACGTACTCCTTTGAATGCTATTTGGAAATCGAATTTGTGTGTAGGATTTCATTTTTAAATTTTGTCATTGTTTGGATTTTGGGTTGTAAATGTTATGAGTGGTTTCCTCGCTCTGTGGCCCCAAACCCAGTTCATGTTGTTGTTGAATTCCAGCTGGAAATGTATGACGGTTTAGATTTTTTTTAAAGAATAACTGAATTTAATTACCTGTAGAATACGATAGAATCAAACATTGCCCTTTAGAATAAAAGCGTATGTTCGTTCCTCTAAGAGTACCAACAAAAAGTATCACAGTCTGTAGTGCTTCCATTTTCCTGAATTTCGGTCCTGTAGGAAATCGCTGAATTATTAAATGTTTGATAAAGTGTCGAGCACACACCACTGACACTTGACTACCAAACCGACATTTTCCTGAAAGAGCCAGAACTATGTTATAAAACTATTTTGGAATGAACATGTAATTGTGATCTGGTATTAAAAGTGCCATTCAAAAGTTATCAAAAGTCAGTTGGTGGGGTCAGTGTGTCCCTGCTGGTCAGAGCATTGGGAAAAGCCTACCTCCCCCTTCAACAAAAAAAAAAAAGGCTGGAGTTAGGGTTGGGTAGCCGGCTCGCAGCTTAATAATTAGTTGGGCTTTTTTGCATGAATTTAATATTACATTTGAAGCTGTTTGCAAATTGAGATTTTCCCATAAGCAGCTGACGTATAACAGATTGAATAGAAAGCTTCAGACTGATTGAAGAAAACATTGTCAACATGATTGTGATGAAATGTGATCCATCTCGGTACAATAAAACAGGACCAAAACAAAACCTGACCAAGGTCTTTTTAGCTTCATACATGTATGATTGTGTGCACATGATCGCTTATGCGTACACACCTTTTATCTGTTTTTCTCTGTCTGTCTGTCTGTCTGTCTGTCTGTCTGTCTGTCTGTCTGTCTGTCTGTCTGTCTTTCTGTCTCCCTTTGTGTGTGTGTGTGTGTGTGTGCGCGTCCGTCCGTCCGTCCGTCCGTCCGTGTGTGTGTGTGTGTGTCTGTCTCTGTCTGTCTGTCTGTCTGTCTGTCTGTCTGTCTGTCTGTCTCTCTCTCTCTCTCTCTCTCTCTCTCTCTCTCTCTCTCTCTCTCTCTCTCTCTCTCTCTCTCCTCTCTCTCTCTCTCTCTCTCTCTCTCCTCTCTCATGGCAGGTTCCTTGTTGCCATGTCCCTGTTACGCAGCAGACATGATGTAGGTACAGAACAGTTTTCATTTTATAGAGGTTTAAACTTCAGCGCTCTGTGTGGCATCTGAAAAGAAAGCAGATAACATTAACATTACGTAGAGTTTTAAACTTCAACACTCTGTTTTCGCTTCTGAGATGGACGGAGTTTTATACTATATCTAGACAGCAAATTCGTTACGTCACTTACTAGTAGTTTCTGTCGCTCTATCTCTCACACGGCATTTACTTTGTTTCATTTGCACACAGCCAACAATTTTA
>CM060334.1:52457234-52459734 GCA_030674155.1 Stramonita haemastoma
AACACTTGCATAGCAGCTTGCACATCTTACGCTCCCCTGGAGATAACCTCAGTGCTGACTTCACTCTCCTCCAAAAAAGTCCTTTGTTTGAGACTATTAACTAGGGCCCCGTCGTGTGTGAGCGGACGCAGAACATCTTGCGCACACGTTTAATCCTGTTCCGCTTTTTGTATGAGTAGGCCATTGTGTGCAGGTGGGAATCGATGAAAACATTTACAAAACTGCAAACACAAAGGGATTGGATGTAAAAAAACAACAACATGAGTGTCGATTCCATTATCCACGGTATAAAAAACAAATGAATAAATGAAATTAAAGAATGAACACATACTTTAAAGCTTAACACCCTTCATCTTTCGAACGACAGTATGTAAGTCATGACTTGTAGCAAGGATGATACAAACACACCCACCATGTAATACATGCGCTAGTATGCCTGAAAATAAGAGATTTTGTAGCGATGGGGTCAGTCCAATATCCTGAAACCTGAAAGATGAAGACATCAAAAGACGGTGGCCTTGTGGTGATGAGCCTTGGATTTGATTCTCATCTGACAAGGTAGTTTTCTCTCATACACTGCACCACAAGTGATGGTCTGGTTGCTAGTCTTTCAGATGAGATCATAAACCAACCCCTCCCCCCCCCCCCCCCTGTGCCGTGTACATATAATGGACAGCTCCCAACAGGTTTAAGGGAGAAGGAGAAAAAGAAAAATTGCGAATAAAAAAAAAGAAAATAGGAAGCATTGTATAGGAGAAGAAGAATTGCACAGTAGAATTGCTAAAAAAAATTGCAAAGATTTGCGAAGTCACAAACACACACACACGCACGCACGCACGCACGCACGCACGCACGCACACAGATATATACATATATATATATATATATATATAATATATATATATATATATATATATATATATATATATATATATATATATATATATATGTGTGTGTGGTGTATATAATATTATATATATATATATATATATATATATATATATATATATATGTGTGTGTGGTGTGTGTGTGTGTGTGTGTGTATGTGTAGTGTGTGTGTGTGTGGTGTGTGTGTATAAAAAGACACCACGTGAAGTAAAGTAATTCCTTTCACTCACTTTAAAAGAAAACAAAATGATTATGTTTGCAAAAGGACTCTTAGTTGACAACAGAAACTTCCAATATGTCTAACTTTAAACTCTACATCTATTCTGAAACATGTAGCATGCACATTTGTACGAGAGAGCTTTCCTGACGTTCGAATAGCAGCTAGGTATAGTTTCACTAGTTAGATAGTTAGAAGAGGAGATAAGGAGAGAAGAGAGATGAGAGGTAAGAGAGAGAGAGAGAGAGAGAGAGAGAGAGAGAGAGAGAGAGAGAGAAGAGAGAGAGAGAGAGAGAGAGAGAGAGAGAGAGAGAGAGAGAGAGAAGAGAGAGAAGAGAGAGAGAGAGAGAGAGAGAGAGGAGGGGGAGAGAGAGAGAGAGAGAGAGAGAGAGAGAGAGAAGAGAGAGAGAGAGAGAGAGAGAGAGAGAGAGAGAGAGAGAGAGAGAGAGAGAGAGAGAGAGAAAGAGAGCTACAGAGATTGGGAGAGAGAGAGAGAGAGAGAGAGAGAGAGAGAGAGAGAGAGAGAGAAGAGAGAGAGAGAGAGAGAGAGAGAGAGAGAGAAGAGAGAGAGAGAGAGAGAGAGAGAGAGAGAGAGAGAAAGAGACAGACAGACAGACAGACAGACAGACAGAAAAACAGACAGACAGACAGACAGACAGAGAACAGAGACCAAGAGACAGAGACACTGAGAGAGAGACAGAGAGAGAGACAGAGAGAGCTAGAGAGAGAGAGAGAAAGAGAGACAGACAGAGAGAAACAGAGAGAGACAGAGACAGAGAGAGACAGAGAGCGGGAGACAGAGACATTGAGGGAGAGACAGAGATACAGACAGACAGACAAACACACAGACAAACAGACAGACAGAAAGCCAAGAGCAGTTACATGCCCAAATGAAAAGAAAACTTTCTAGGGCCAGGCAGTGCAATATCCGCATCTACCGCAACAATCAGCCTGAATTCCCTTCACAGGCTGACAGCTCCCCCCACTATCCCTCCTCCCTCCTCCTCCTCCTCCTCCTCCTCCTCCTCCTCCTCCTCCTCCTCCTCCTCCTCCTCCTCCTCCTCCTCCTCCTCCTCCTCCTCCTCTACTTCTCATATAGAGTACTACGTATTCCCCAACAAAACTTTTCTTTAAGTAGCATGTTGTTGGCAAGCTAGGTTTAACGAGCCTATCCCTATTCCTTTCCAGGTAGTCTTGTGAGTGCATGTTGGGTATGTTTAGGACAAGAGCGTCATGATGTATGTATGTATGTATGTATGTATGTATGTATGTATGTATGTATGTATGTATGTATGTATGTATGTATGTATGTATGTATGTATGTATGTATGTATCTATATCTATATCTATCTATCTATCTATCTATCTATCTATCTATCTATCTATCTATCTATC
>CM060334.1:52466864-52474364 GCA_030674155.1 Stramonita haemastoma
ACGAGGCCTACTCTTACGAAAAGCGGAACAGGATTCGTGTGCGCAAGATGATCTGCGTGCGCTCGCACACGGGCCTCGGTTTAAAGTCTCATCCGAAGGACTTGCGGGGGAGAGTGGAGTCAGCACTGAATTTTAACTCCAGAGAAAAATCTCCTCCAACGGGAATTGAACCTGGGTCGTCAAAATTGCCGGTGCAATGTTCCGACCAATAGGCTATACCCCCCATTCCAGAGAGAAGAGAGGGGGTAGGGAATGAGAGAGAGAGAGAGAGAGAGAGAGAGAGAGAGAGAGGAGAGAGAGAGAGAGAGAAGAGAGAGAGGAGAGAGAGAGAGAGAGGAGAGAGAGAGAGAGAGAGAGAGACAGACAGACAGACAGACAGACAGACAGACAGACAGACAGACAGACAGACAGACAGACAGACAGACAGACAGAAGACAACAGACATACAGAGAGACAAAACAGAGAGGCAGAGACAGAGACAGAAACACAAACAGACAAACACAGAGACAAAGACGGAGACAGAGAGAGCGGCATGCCTTACAACTCGAAAGCAGTCACTGTCCCTACTTTCTGACTTGTCAAGGAACGTGTTGCCTCTATGCTACCAGGCATGGTAGTATGCTTACAATGGAGTTCACACCACCTAGCAGACGTCTAGATCAGCAGACTACCACACTTGTCATAGTGCTAACACGATTCTCCTTCCTGGCATTGTTTTGCGGACTACCCATCAGCAACAAGGCAATTAACGTTCTTTCTATGATCTGGAATCCTGGTATTTTGTTCCTGTCAGCATCTTCCTCAGTACTTTCTCCTAATTTCCTACATTCTGACGGCTGCAGGAATAAGACAGCACTAAGACAGCCACAAGACAGCCAGAGGAAAAACGGGAAGACAGCTAGAAGACAGTGAACAACCAGGAGATCGTCTGAACATAACGAGAAGAAAGCCAGAAGATAAGAAGAATACGATCAAACATAGTATAAGGCCAGAAGATAAAAATACAGCCAGAAGATATAAAAAAAAAAGCAGAAGACAACAGAAAACAGAAGAGAGAGAGAGAGAGAGAGAGAGAGAGAGAGAGGAGAGAGAGAGAGAGAGAGAGAGAAGAGAGAGAGAGAGAGACAGACAGACAGACAGACAGACAGACAGACAGACAGACAGACAGACAGACAGACAGACAGACAGACAGACAGACAGACAGACAGACAGACAGACAGAGACAGAGACAGAGACAGAGACAGAGCGAAGGAGAGAGAGAGAGAGAGGAGAGAGGAGAGACAGAGAGACAGAGAAAGAGACAGAGACAGAGAGAGACAGAGGGAGGGAGACAGAGAGAGAGAGAGGGAGACAGAGAAAGAGACAGAGACAGAGAGAGAAAAGGCAGCTAGAAGAGAGACAGAAGACAGATAGGAGAGAGACAGAAGACAGCTAACAGACAGCCAGAAGACAGTCCAGCTGTCCGGAATAGTAGCGGACAGATGTGCCGCACGCAGCCTCAAGACTGGCAGAGAAGGAGAGGTCAGTGACATGACAGCTTTCTGCTCTGTGTCATCAAACTAGGTGGCTGGCTGGCACAGGTGTGTGGAATTCTGAAACACAGGAATAGTAAGGTGTTTACGATAATTACTGTACTGTCTTGTAGTGTGTTCGAGGTAATGGTTGTATACTATGCTGTGGCATTCTTCTGTGATATATATATATTTTTTTACTTTTTATGTACGGCTTATAACCCACATGAGTTTTTGTTTTGTTTTATGTGATTAATAAAATGTTTGAATTGAAAATTCAAAACTTGAATTTTTAAGATTTTTTAATGCTTATACTCAGCTAGATCTATATCTGATCTCTGAGTTTCATCAACGGTGAGATTTTTTTTTGGGCGTATAATTTGACCTTTTGCTCTAACCATTAATAAAGGTAGCGGCATCCCGACTTTGGGGAAGATTGCTGTCTAAACACGAGGTAGTGTGCATGCCGTCTAAAATAAAACAAGACTTTGTCATCCGTTTCTACTGGAAACGCAATGGCCTACTTTCTCGAAAGGTGGAACAGGTCTATAAGTATGCACAAGATATTCTGACTGCCTTCACACAATGCCTTAATAAGACAATACGCAAAACACAAAGAGAATTGGTTTTTGTTTAAATGAAGGAAAAGAACAAAAAAAGCTAAAATCGAAAACTTCAATACACAACATACTCCTTAAAATTAAGAACGCTTTCCTTGAGTGGGGATAAACTGTTTTAATACGCAAAAAATTTAATACAAGGGTTGGTAGATATGTTTATTATGGATCTACATGTTTGGATCTGAAGTGTTTGCAAATATGATACGGTGTTTTGAAGAATCCGCGAGGAGTGGATCTGCAGGAAGCTGTTGCAAAACCTTCAGTGGTGCCACAAAGATCGGTCAACCACACTGCAGGATATATAAAGGTGAATAAAGGCAGAGAACATCCACTTAAAAATTGTGCTTGTTTAGATCACACACACACACACACACACCACACACCACACACCACTGGATAAGTACCCAAGACGTTATTAACTGAGGCGACTCTTCTGGGGTTTTTTTTTTTGCTTCCGTCAGATCTGTTTATGGGAAGGTTTGATTAAAATAATTTTTAATTGTTTACAGCATTAAGTATTTATGCTATTAACAATAATCATAAATATTTTGCATTGAGAGTATTTCTTGCGATTATAACCGCTGTGATTTGCACAAGGGTTAAAGACGGCAGAATTCAACATGGATTAGTTGTCATGTAAGTTTCTAACAATTAACTTCCCCTCATTGAGCAACGCTTTATGAATTTTAGTAGTCCCAAGAAGGCAACAGTGTTCTTTCCATGGAGATAATTTGAAAGCTTTGCGCATGCGTGTGAATTATCTCCCATGACAGAGCCAGCCTTTATGAATTTAAGTAACGCCAAAGAAGGCAACAGCGTTCTTTTGTCAGGGGGAGACAATTAAAAAGCTTCACGCATTTGTGTGACGTGTGTTATAGGTACAAAAAAGTTTTTTAAATACTATGAATATTTTATCTCCAGTTATTCTTCTAGAATATTTTTCCAGTTATTGTCGGCAATAGCAAATGTAACCACACAACAAACAGATTATTGTTATGCACATTTTGAGAGAACTGAAAGAGGGGAGAGAGGGTAGCATACATATCTATGTCTTCCACACCTTCAGTTGCACTATGTTGTAATTGAGTGCATTTTATTATATTTTTCACTTAGATTTTCTATCGAAGCTATTGTAAACACTCTTTTAGGTACTAGAAGCCTATGGCGATAGTTAACTCTTAGTTGGAATTAACGCTCCCTCGACCTGTTGTCTACTTATTTTTGTTTTTTTAATTCGGCTCTCACAGAAAACTTAGCTCTTCATTCCACATGAAACTAAATGAATACACATTTAACTTAATTACATTAATCTATAATTAAAGGTCAGCTGATATGAAAACAATGTTATTTTCGACGCATACAACTGTATTAAAAAGAAGAAGAAGAAGAAGAAGAAGAAGAGAGAGAGAGAGAGAGAGAGAGAGAGAGAGAGAGAGAGAGAGAGGTCAACAACTGAATTCATAAATACAAGACAACAATTTGAATTGAACAAAAAACAGAAGGAAAAAAACCTACACAAACAAAGAAAACAACAACAGTAACATCCCTCCCCAAAAGATGAAAAACAACAAGAAGAAAGATCAACGAGGCCAGTGTCTACATTATTTTCTCTCTGTATCACATAACACCTGCAGTGTGACATCAACAAAAACAGTGATACCTCTATCCCCCCAACCCCAACCCCCTCCACACACACACACCCTGCCTACTCTCCTAATCACACACACACACACACACACACACACACACACACACACACACACACACACACACACACACACACACACACACACACACATACACACACAAACACACACACAAACAAACACACGCATACAAGCACACACACAAACACACACACACAACACACACACACACACACACACCACACACACACACACACACACACACACATACAACACACACATACAACACACACATACACACACTCACAAACATACACAATAACAATCACAATCACACACCACACACACACACACACACACACACACACACACACACACACACACACACACACACACACACACACACACACACACACACACACACACACAATAACACACACACAATCACACACACGCTTTGACATTCAGTTTGCTCTTTCAAAAGCACAGACGTATTATTTGTGTTGTTTGATGGGCAAACATTTCACACCAGGGGTGGGTGGATGGAAAGACAGCACAGCGGTGAAAGTCTCCAGTTCGTCGTTTGATAAAGACTGCGGGCGGGGTTCCAGTCTTCGCTCAACTGATGGTGAAATGCATTAGCCATCTAATATTAGCTATCCAATAGTGAGAGTTCCCTTTACAAGGTGTGATAGATTGATACGGCTACGAAATGAATTGTTATGAGCCTATGTACATGGATGCACTTGTGAAACAAAATTATGCAAGCACAGACACAGACATACAGACATAGATACAGACACGCACGCACGCACGCACGCACGCACTCACACACAGCACACACACACACACACACACACACACAAACACACGCGCACACACACACACATACACACACACATAATGAGACTATAAACCAACGTCCTGTGTCCAAATGCACGCAGTTCTTCTGCATACCTGTTCCGCCTGTCGGAAGAGTAGGCGATTTTTGTCAGTTGGAATATATTAAAATGACAAAACTGTATGCGCACGGGAACTGGATGAAAGAAAAAGCACATGAGTGCTTATTTTATTATCCTGGAAATGAAAACAAAAGAATAGCTAAAGAATAGTGAAATAATGGAAAATAATGAAGCAAAACATATTATACCATGGTCACTACTAAGCCACTAACCATCCAACATTCGCTATCCAACACGCGTAAATGAAAAAAGCAAAATGTCCTATACAATGGTCACCACTCGTGTAATGACAATCTAACATTAGCTATCTAATAGTTTATTCATCAATTCCTTTATAGGAACCTATGTAGTCGTAAGGAAGCGATGCATCAGAGACCTCAGCTTCTCTAGGGGCCAGCATGTTGAGGGCGGCGCCCATCTGTTCTCCCTCGCTGCTTTACCTTCCCTGACCCTAAAGAAGGCAGGTACCATAGACAGCTGTGTAAACTGGGGGACTGTACTGAAGCCAAAGCGCACAAACGGTTACGCATCCTATTGGTAACCACGCTCGAAACTGCTTAACCTTGGCTGGTGGAAAGTGAGCGCTCTGACCACTGAGCTATCCTGTCCCCCCACCACTAATAATTATACTGACCATATAGCACTGGTTATCCAATATTCACCAACCTTAAATAAAAAATCTTGTACCGAAACATTTTTACACTAAGAAAGACAGAGGGTCTACAAGAACAGAACACCACAGCCCCTACAGCCAGATCTCCAGATAAAATCTAAGGTCCCAGTTACACAGCGGAATCCTTATTAGAGCTCCAGCCCTTAAGGGCAGGGCTGACCAGCAGTCACAGGTGAACACAGAAAGACAATCTGATGAGACAGGCCGGGACAGGAATAAGATGGGAGAGAATTCCTGATGTATCCCCCTAGTGTCTGTTTTCTTGCAGACGATGGGAGAAAATAGGATGTCTGCTGCAGTTCCTGTCTTCATGATGGAGTCATTAGGAAGGAGAAGGAAGCTGTTTCGGTCTGGAAGATCGCTTTCTGGATGCCTTTTGTGGCACTGCTTAGCAGATGACATCTCTGGGTCACTCTGGTTTTCAGCCTTCTTTGTTCAATGCTTTGACAGCAACTATTTGTGTTTTGTCACATGAGCGAAAAATGGGTTGTGGGGCATACTGTTTAAATCGTTTGACAAGTCAGGCCCAGCGCATCTGACTCTTGGCGTGGGAAAAAGTGTGTTATCTTTGGAAAGACAGTAAAGTCAAAGGAATTGACCAATAAGGTAAGAAACAGACAAGAAAGAGGGTGACAGAAATGAAACATATAAAGCAGAAACAAAGAGAGGGAGAGAAAAGACAAGAATTTCCAGCACAGGATTTTCAAAAGGTAGTGATGCTATTTAAACTAGGGGCTGGGGGGGGGGGGGGGGGGGGGGGGGGAGTCAGTGAATACCAGTGAATACATGACAGAATGAAGGAAGATCAGACTGAAAGAATATGTGGCTGTGGTAATACATGTGCATCAATATATTGTGTGGGTCAAATCATTTTATAGTTATAACTAACAAGGAGAAAATTTGGTTAGAAATCACACTGAACAAATATGTCTATAAAACTATAGAACAATTTTGTGCAGCAAAAAAAGAAAAAAAATGATAAAAAGCATCAGTAACATCTGTAACTGACCAAAGGCCAAAAGGTGATCAGTTGCATACTTTAAGAAAATAGAAGTGCATTTCTTTTTTCTTTTTTTTTTTGATTTTGTATAGTACACCATCCTAAGTCACAGCATAATTATTTCCATGCATTTGTTTCCCTTATCGGAGTGACTTTTCCTACACAATGGTGCCAGGGACAACTCTCTTGTTGCCGTGGGTTCTTGTACTTGCGCTAAATGCATGTTACACACGGAGCCTTCTCAGTTTGTTGTCCCATCCAAAAGACAAGCACCCAGACCACCACTCACTGTGCAGTGGATAAGGGGGACATTTTGAATCCAAACGGGGATTGAACCACCGCACCACACACTCCGAACACGGACTTTCCACTTTCTAGGCAGGTGCGCTACCTCTAGACCACCGATCCACAATTCAGCAAGAGGCGAACACTACCCATCTTTACAAATTTGCACAAAAGCGCTGCCGACAGATCAGAGCCAAGCACATTGCATTTTGTAGGCAGAAAAAGCACATCTAAACTTTGGAGTTATAGCACAAGCTGTAGACATAAACGTTTTGGAAACTAGAAGTTGGCGTGTTTAGTTTTATCTGATCTACCATGTTACAGATGGAGGATAAGACTGCAGCAAACACGCTGAACAAACAGCAGACAAGTCGTAAACTTGATATAGGGTAGATTTGTTTTTAACGTGATATAGGGTAATTTATCTTTTAACTTGATATAGGGTAGTTTATCTTTTAACGTGATATAGGATAGTTTTGTTTCAACTTGATATATAGTAGTTTTTTCTTTCTACTTGATATAGAGTAGTCTTTCTTTTAACTTGACATAGGGCAGTTGTCTTTCTTTTTCTCTTCAAGCAATCATTTCCACTCTACATAACACTCCATCTTTCTGTTCTGTTCTTCTCTTTCTTTTCGTTCCTCGGCTAGAGCTTTCAAGTTCACCTTTGGTGAAATTTTGTTTTTGCCCACCACGAAGGTAGCCGCATTTCAACTTCGGAAGAGTATACTGGGCAATGTTCGTGTTTCTGTAGCTTACTGAACGCTAATATAAATTGCAGAATCTGTATTGTGCATATTGGA
>CM060334.1:52477796-52485296 GCA_030674155.1 Stramonita haemastoma
TTAGCAGTTAAGCCAACCATCTTCTTTTCTTCATCTTTTACGTCAAACGCTCAGAAAGAAACTACTTGAGTCCCTTATAATGTGAAGGTGAATGCTTTGCGCTGCCGTTAAGCGCCTGACAAGTCAGGCCCAGCACATCCATCCTACGGCATGCAGAAACAATGTAACACAAACCAACCTATTTCCATCAGCAGCCCCTCTCATAAGACAAGAGCAACAGGGTGGTACCAAATCAGAGGCATTTGTTATTATTGCATGATGATCAGTGGTGTTGACGATGATGCTATGCTGCTGCTGTGGAAGTGCATCCGCTTTGAGACTACTCGACAGGGCTGTACTCTACGCTTACTATCATAATATATCCCGGCGTCAACCGGGCCCGAGAGATACAGACACCTGCAGTGTTGGTCAGGTCATTTGAGCAACACTCTCACATTCGTATCCGTAAAGTGGATGAAGCTCTACTGTGTGTTCCTGGTCTACCCACTGAGCCCACAGCGCACTAGAAAAGAGTCAGCTTGACTATAAATACCCCCATGACTCTCAAGAGATTCAAACCTGCAACCCTCGAGTTCGAAATCCAAAGCGCTAACCACTGTGCTATGGCAGCTGGTCCTTCTGACATATCTGACATATCAGATCACTTTAAAATGATTATAAAAAGCAAAAGCAAAAAACTATACAAAAAGACTTTCCCCCCATTAAACCATGCTGAGATGCTGAAGAAAAGTGTGATATGTCATACAATAAAGCTCGAGGGAGTGATCAGATCACAGCCTGTATCCATGACCTATCAAGGATGACGTTTGCTCTTTTTTCACCCTCCTCCGTTCTGTCGGTCTGTCTGTCTGTCTCTTTCTGTCTCTGTATCTGTCTCTGTCTCTGTCTCTCTCTGTCTGTCTGTCTCTGTCTGTGTCTGTCTGCCTGTCTGTCTGTCTGTCTGTCTGTCTGTGTCTGTGTCTGTCTGTCTGTCTGTCTGTCTGTCTGTCTGTCTGTCTGTCTGTCTGTCTGTCTGTCTGTCTGTCTGTCTGTCTGTCTCTCTCTCTCTCTCTCTCTCTCTCTCTCTCTCTCTCTCTCTCTCTCTCTCTCTCTCTCTCCATTAATGTAATCTGTTTTACTAAATGATGCGTGACGCCACTCTTCATTTGAACTCTGAGGGTGTATGGAAAATTCAATCAACTGTTTTCCCTTTTTTCTGTTTTTTTTTTTTTTTTTTTTTTTTTTTTTTTTTTTTTTTTTTTTTTTGGGGGGGGGGGTGTAGGGGGTTAAAACATTAAGGTTAAATGAAAATGCAGCAACCGATTTATACGCACTCTTCTGCTCGGTAGATTAGCCTTTCTGATGGAGGTTTCGTATTTTATACACACTCTTATGCTCGTTAGGTAAGCCTTTCTGATGTAGGTTTTGGTTTTTGATGATTTTTTTTCCTCTGGATTGGAATAGGTTTTTTTTTTTAAACTTAGGAATAGGAATTCTTTTGATGATAATTATTTGGCATTACAAAGGCAAAACCAAACTTCTTTTAATACATAATCATTATTTTTGTGTTCCTTGGCTAAGAGCTCAGGGCATCATCCATTTTACTTAAAGATTTTTAGATGTTGTGTGTGAGAGACGGTGTGCCAGCCATTAAGGTAACGACATTCCGACTTCGGAAATGATGTCTAAACACATGTACACTTGTACGCATTCGTTTCGTAGATTTGTTTTCATCAGTTCCTACCTGCATGTAATTGCGGGAAAGGATTTTACGTGTGCAACAGAAATTCAGCGTGCGTTCGTACACAGGACTTCGGTTTAGAATCTCATCCAAAAGACTTCTGGGTACCCTCCTCCAAAATTGGTCATCCTCCCCACCCCTCCCCCCCCCTCCAACCCCGAACGGGTGTCTCGGTGGTGGTTTGATCTTGGGCCGTCAGATCGCCAGCTCAACGCCCTAACCACTAGGCCAGTTCCCATCCTCTGCTAAGACTCTTTGGATTTTTTTTGTTGAAGAGGGTGGTTTTTTTTTTTAGGTTTTGTTTTTTTTTTGTTTTAGGCTTTGGGGAGAGGGATTTGGGGGGTAAATATTTGTTTTTGATGTTTGATTGACTTTTTAATAGTAGTTTTGGTTTTGTTTTAAGGTTATTGTTGTGGTAGTTGTTTTTTTTTGGTTGTTAGGGGGTGTTTCCTTGGTTTTATTTTGAGGGTGGATATTTTTGGGGATGGGTTTTGTTTTGTTTCTTTGGGGTTGTTGGTTTGTGGTTTGTTTTTTGTTTGTTTGTTTTTCGGGGGGGGGGGGGGGGAGGATGCTTTTTGTGAATATCAGTGTGCATGTGCCCCTTTTCTGTTGCCAGTTTTGTCACGCTTTGTTTAGAGACGTCAATCACCGCTCTTTGTTTTGGCAAGCTTAACTCATAGTCTTTGTCCTTACACGCTCAGACAACAATTATCGTTGTCTGTCATATGAGCAAATTTGCCTTAAGCTGCCATTTATTAACCACCGGACAATTCAGACCCAGCGCATCCGACTTCGGGATGAGAGAGGAGTGTTATCTTGTTAGCCCTTCTAGGAAAAAAACAAAGGCCGAAGAATGGACCTAAGATGCCAAATGATAGACAAGAAGGAGGTTACGTTAAATCGTGATCCGCTTTTCGTGAGAGTAGGCCACCATGCGCCGGTGGGAACAGGACAAGATTTACAAAACTACATACACACGGAGACTGGATGTAATATAAGTACATGAGTGCTTATTCTATTATCCTCGATAGAACGAATAAATGAATTAACTGATGATAAATGAATGAATAAATAAATAAATCAATCAATAAATAAATAGAAAAACGAATGAATAAATAAATAAATAAATAAATAAATAAATAAATAAACAAATAAATAAATAAATAAATAAATAAATAATCAAAACAGGTACAAAAGCAGGATATTAAAGAAGGAATTCCTGGTACCAAATTTCAAGAAGGTGGGGATGCTGTTTCATACCGACCAAGCTCCTATAGCATCTCAACAGGAGGAGGAGGGGAGAGTGTTCAACTCATATATTCTATGCAGAAAGTAGGTTTTAGAAGAAAAAAAAACCCAACAACAAAGAAACATAGAGCAAGAACTGTCCATACAAATAAGAGAACACCACACGTCATTCAAACTGTCTATGACCTACACGGTCAGTGACTTTGGTTTGGCCCTGTCTGTTCCTGTCAGCGTATCCAAAACTTCTCTGCGACAAAACAGACAAGACACGACACACACGCGTACATGTGAAATTTCCCTGGGGGTGGGGGTCCTTAGAGAGAGAGAGAGAGAGAGAGGAGAGAGAGAGAGAGAGAGAGAGAGAGAGGAGAGAGAGAGAGAGAGAGAGGAGAGAGAGGGGGGGGGGGGTTGGAGAGACTGACAGACAGACAGACAGACAGACAGGAGGACAGAAAAGAGAGAGAGGGAGGGTAGTTAGAGAGAGAGAGAGGGAGAGAGAGACAGAGGGAGAGAAAATAGGGGGAGAGGGAGAGAGAGAAAAGGAGATAAATATAGGGAGAGAGAGTGAGGGAGAGAAATTAAAGGAGAGAGAGATAGTCGGGGGAGAGAGATAACAAGGATAAGCGGAAAAGAGAAGGATAGAGAGAGAGAGGGGGGGGGGGGGGAGAGCGAGAGAGGTAATGGTAGTAACCACTGTCTGTCTGTCTGTCTGTCTGTCTGTCTGTCTGTCTGTCTGTCTGTCTGTCTGTCTGTCTGTCTGTCTGTCTGTCTGTCTGTCTGTCTCTCTCTCTCTTTTCTCTCTCTCTCTCTCTCTCTCTTCTCTCTCTCTCTCTCTCTCTCTCTCTCTCTCTCTCTCCTCTCTCTCTCTCTCTCTCTCTCTCTCTCTCTTCTCTCTCAATCTTTCTCATGTCACAGTGTGTGTGTGCATGCGTGCATGTATGTATTTGTGTGTATGTGTGCGTGCGTTTATGATTGTATGTGTGCGTGCTTGCGAGTGTGTGTGTGTGTGTGTGTGTGTGTGTGTGTGTGTGTGTGCGTGCGTGTACGTGCGTGCGTGCGTGCGTGTATAATTGTGCGTGTTTGCTTATGCATGTGTATGCTGCTGGCACTCACGTACGTGCATAAGCACACATTTACTCTACCTTCTGAAACAACAGATGCTAAAACTTAAATAAAAACATTACCTTTTTGACATCAGTGAGAAAAGAAATAACAGAAAATAATCAGTCCCACCTTTAGCGAACAATGTTTCGTTGGTTTGTTTAAGCAATTACAATAATGGATGTTCTCCATCAGAAACCATGTTCATGGTTGGAAAAACTTGTCTTTAGGAGGAGAAGGAGAAGGAGGAGAGAGGGGGTAACTAAGGAAAAACTATTTCTAGGTTTTAATTCAAAAGAGTGTAGGCCAAAAAAAAATAAAACCAACCGTTCATTTCAGACCTAGCCAAAGGAATTGCTGTTGAATTTTGCATGTTGTCCTGTCTGGAACCGTTGTTCTGACAGTAGCAGGATG
Organism: Stramonita haemastoma; assembly: GCA_030674155.1. Taxonomy (NCBI): domain Eukaryota; kingdom Metazoa; phylum Mollusca; class Gastropoda; order Neogastropoda; family Muricidae; genus Stramonita; species Stramonita haemastoma. The sequence continues at coordinate 52,482,280 of CM060334.1, forward strand.
ATAGGTGTGATGACAGACACGATAAGAGAGTTATCCTTGTGTGACAAGAGCGATGCTTGGTTCGTGGCGCAATGTCAGTAGTGATGTGTGTTGTAATAATTATCATCTTCTCTATTCATCAGACAAGCGTTTAGTGTATTAGTGTTAGTGGATCGGGTTATTTTTTGCGTGTTTGTCCGTCATGTTTGATGCTGACCTCCCCAAACAACATCGGAGGCAGCTGTTGTTTGGGAAACTGGACACAAATTTGATTGTTCTGGAGATGCCTTGCTCACAGTACATCCTCACTCCATCCCCATACCTTTATGTTGCATCCTTCAATTCAAAAAGAAACAAAACAAGCAAATAAACAACTAAACTAGAAAAGACAAACCCATTAGGTTTTTTTTTCTTTCTTTGAGTTCCTCACGAAGAGCTCCGCGGTTCATCAATGGTGAGATTTTTGCGTTTGTGACCGTCCTCCCCCCCCCCCCCGCCCCCCTACACACACACACACACACACACACACACACACACACACATACACACACACACGCACGCACACACATACACACACACACCACACACACACACACACACACACACACACACACACACACACACACACACACACACACAACAGCATTTAGGAAGCCGAACTCCGAAATCGGGGATGGTGTGTAGACACGACACCTGTATGTATGGTGTTTTTTTTCTATTCTATTCTATTCTATACGACTATTCTATTCTATACTTTTCTTGTATTTTGATGATAGTGGAATAAAACACCCGTGTCCTTTTTACATCCAGTCCCTAAGTGTATGCAGTTTTTACATCCGTTCCCAGTGGCACACGAAGGCCTACTCTTACGAAAAGCGAAGCGGGTTTAACGTGTGCGCAAGATGTCCCTAACAGCATATAATAGCCTACTCTTTCCAAAGGCGGAACAAGCTGTTAACCTGTGCCAAAGATGTTCCGCGTGCGTTTACACACAGAGCCTCGGTCTATAGTATCATCCTAAGGACTTTGACTTACATTTTTTTTTTCGTCAAACTAGAAAGAAAGGGCGAGGCTAGGAATTGAACCAGAACCTTACGGTTTACTTGCTACGTTGGAAAGCGAACGTCTTAACTATCCTGCCACCTTTTTTTTAAATTTTAAAGCCAGTCTTAAAAGCATTATGGTTTTGGACAGGGTAATGAGTATGGAGGTGAAGGATCCACGAAAATTGAAAACAAATAAACAAAACAGACAAAGAAAAAAATTAATGTACAAAGAAAAAATATTCTAGTTTTTTGTTGATTTTTTTTCTTATGATATATCCAAAGTATCTGGAAACTGTGGGAAATGTGTTTTCCGCTGAACTGTGAATAACACTGATCTAAAAAATATAAATATATTTGTTTGTATTTTTTCGTTGTTTTTTTTTTTTGGGGGGGTAGTATGTTTTGATTGCTTTATTGTGTTTTGTTTTGTTTATTGTGTTCTGCTGTGTTCTGATGTTTTTTTAAGGTGGGCTTGTTCTGTATGCATAACCTTCCTGTTTGTATTCTCTTCCTGTTTTTTGTTTTGTTTGTTTTGTTTTTGTTCTTGTCAGGATCTCCGTGTCTATGTTATTCTTGTTTTTGTTGTTGTTCTTCTTCTTCTTTCTTGTCGTCTTGTCGTTGTTTGTTTGTTTTTTGGTATTTTTTGTTGTTTGTTCCGTCCTCTTGTTCTTGTTATTCTTGTTCTTCTTGTTCTTTTTGTTCTTTTTGTTCTTTTTGTTCTTTTTGTTCTTTTTGTTCTTTTTGTTCTTGTTCTTCTTGTTCTTCTTCTTGTTCTTCTTCTTGTTCTTCTTCTTGTTCTTCTTCTTGTTCTTCTTCTTGTTCTTCTTCTTGTTGTTGTTGTTGTTGTTGTTTGTTGTTCTTCTTCTTCTTCTTCTTCTTCTTCTTCTTCTTCTTCTTCTTCTTCTTTCTTCTTCTTCTTCTTCTTCTTCTTCTTCTTCTTCTTCTCTCTTCTTCTTCTCTTCTTCTTCGCATTCTTCGCAATTCTTCGCATTCTTCATTTTCTTCGCAATTCTTCTTCTTCCTTCTTCTTCTTCTTCGCAATTCTTCTTCTTGTTCTTTTTGCAATTTCTTTTCTTCTTCTTCTTCTTGTTCTTTTCTTTCTTTTCTTTTTCGTTTTGTCGTTTCTTTTCTTGTCTCTTGTTCTTTTCTGTTCTTCTTCTTCTTCTTCTTCTTCTTCGTTCTTGTTCTTGTTCTTATTCTTATGTGCTGTTTCTTAAAGATGATAAATTGTCTTGATGATGCTGTCTCTCTGTGAAAATGAATGTCTTAAGAGATACTTGAAGAAGAAGAAGAAGAAGAAGAAGAAGAAGAGAAGAAGAAGAAGAAGAAGAAGAAGAAGAAGAAGAAGAAGAGAAGAAAAGAAAACAACAACAACAACAACAACAACAACAACAACAACAAACAACAACAACAACAACGACAACGACAACGACACCAACAAAAAACCTGTCACCATTTGGATCTTGCACCGACTTGAAATGTTTAACACAGACATACGTACTTTAGATTACGCTTGTAAAAGTCTACTAATCTTACTACTCTTTAAACAAGTGTAGCAATAAATGAATAAATAAAAATTGCATTCGAGTGGTACATTTCTGACAATACCATGGTCACTGCCGTTGTCTCAAGTAGTATATTGGTTAATAAATAAAAAAAAACGGTAAAGGTAAAAGGCAAGATATTGACCCCAACAAAAATGTCACTTAAAAGTCTGTCAAACCTACTCAAAGATCAGCAATAATGTTCGCGTAGCAGTAGTAACCTCTTGCAACCTTGACTCGAGTCACTGTCATCAATCGTGTCATAAACGTTTTTTTTTATTGTTGTTCTTTTTTTGTCCCTTGTGGCGCTAAGTTGTTGTGACACTGTTTTGGATGTCACGAATGACCGGCAATAACTTTCTTCCTACTGCTAAATAGCCTGTACTTTCTGTGTGCGCGGAAGTGGTGACTGTTAGCGTTTCTTTCTTAGCTCTGTGAGAGATTGTGT
>CM060334.1:52498745-52508745 GCA_030674155.1 Stramonita haemastoma
ACAACAAAGAATAAATGGCAAACAAAGAGAGGGAACTTTAACGATAAACTTCACAACTATCTAAGCTTACAGCACAGTAACTAACCAACCAAACCAAACCAACCAGCCAACCAGCCAGCCAACCAACCAACCAACCGATGTGCCTGAACACAAACTACTTTAACTTAGGAACAGGTAATCAACCTGACAACTCACCAACCCATTTAAAAACAACAGCAGTCACCTCCCACCCCTCAAAACAAACGCCCTAGAAGCAATAAGAAATTAAAAAAATACTTGGATAAAAACATAAAGGACAATAAGAATAAGGAAAAGAGAAAAAAAGCCGCCCCCCTCCCCTAAAAAAACACACACACAAAAACAAGCAAAACAGAAACATCTGAAGGGGAAATGTGGTTTGTAGAATGCAGAAACGGCTGCAGTCGAAGTCTCTGATGCCAGACTCATTCTGACAATGACAACTTGATAGACTTCCAGCCAGTTCTCTGGGGCTCATCTTCAGACACAACTCTTTTGGCTTGATGACAAACACGTTCGCATTTACACCAAGTTTTTATTTCTTCTTCTTTGTTTTTTGTTAAAGCATTGGGGGAAATTAACACCCTTGCACATAAAAAATGGGCAACCATTTGCACATACAAGTTTCCAGGCATCTCGTTGCCAGTTTTAATTCTTTTGCCCTTTTTGTTGTAACTGGAGAATAAACGTTGCAGGTTTGTGTCTTTTGGTGTGGTGTTAGGAGACAGTGATATTCTTTCACACTTGCCAGGTTTGCTTTTCGTGTCTAAATGAGTTAAAGGTAAAGGTTTAGTTGTGTGGAACGAGATAGCTCAGTGGTCAGAGCACTGGCTTTCCCCAAGTAAAGGTTAAGCAGCGCCGAGCGTGGTTACCAGTTAGACGGGTTACCGTTTGCGCGCTTTGGCTTCAATACAGTCCCCTCAGTTCACCCAAATGTATAATTATGGGTACCTACCCTCTTTGGGTCAGGGAAGGTAAAGCAGCGAGGGAGAGGAGATGTGTGCCACACTCAACATGCTGGCCCCTAGAGAAGCTATGGTCTCTGATGCCTCGCTCCCCTAATGACCAGAGAGGTTATGGGACACCTTTACCTCAATGAGTTATAGGAAAATGTTAAGAACGGGTACAGAGAGAGGTTTTTCGCTCTCTTCGGTGTCAGGGTCATTGTGCCTCTGCTACTGCTACTGCCATGTGAAGATTGGCAGATAGTGAAGGATTTTGGCACAGGGTGTGCCAAAATGGTTTGGCAGGGTTTTTTTGTTATTCTGTCTCTGTGTATGTTCTTCCTCTCTCTTTTGTTATTTGGAAAACTTTTGTCACTGAAGAAATTGTTGACAGATGGGGTAGCTGTTTTCTCTTATATTGGTTGATGGATATTTCTCTAGTTGTTGTTGTTGTTGTTGTTGTTGTGTGTGTGTGTGTGTGTGTGAGAGAGAGAGAGAGAGAGAGAGAGAGAGAGAGAGAGAGAGAGAGAGAGAGAGAGAGAGAGAGAGAGAGAGAGAGAGAGAGATTTGATTTGATTTGATTTGATTTGATTTATTCTTTTATATCGAGGAGAGAGAGAGAGAGAGAGAGAGAGAGAGAGAGAGAGAGAGAGAGAGAGAGAGAGAGAGAGAGAGAGAGAGAGAGAGAGAGAGAGAGAGAGAGAGAGAGAGAGAAGAATATAGAAAGAGATTGTGTGTGTGTGCATATGTGTGCGCGCGCGTGCGTGTGTAGTGTGTGGTAAATGTATATGTATGTATGCGTGCGCGTGCGCACGCGCATGCGCACGCAATTTCAATCTATAAGAAAGAGACAGTATTTCATCAAGAGAAACGATACAGCACCTTTTCTTTTTCTGACTGCATGAACAACAGTTCTAGGAGTCCCCAGATGCCACAGCAATTCTGAGGCTGACAGCTTGATATCTATATCCCACACAGACAACAGTCTAAGGTTACACAAGAAAACTCACTCAAAACAAATGCAATGTAATTGTCTGTGAAACTCATGTCCAAACTATTCACACACAAAAATGTCCAGATTGTGCACAAAAGTCTCTAGGCATCTGACTGCCAGTTTCTATTCTGCTGCTGTTGGTGTTGAAGATGGGAAACAAAAACGAGGAAGGTTTTGTGTGTAGGTGTGTGTGTTGGGGGGGGGAGATATGTGTGTGTGTATGTGTGTGTGTGTGTGTGTGTGTATGTGTGTGTGTGTGTTTGTGTGTAAGTGTGTGTGTGCGTGCGTGCCTGTGTGTGTGTGTGTGTGGTGTGTGTGTGTGTGTGTGTGTGCGTGCGTGTGTGTGTGTGTGTGTGTGTGTGTGTGTGTGTGTGTGTGTGTGTGGTGTGTGTGTGTGTGTTTGCAAGAAGACAACACTATTCTTTTACACCATACAGTTTTGCTGCTTGTTTTTTTGTCGTTCCTTGACCGCCCTGTCACCTTCCTTTATGGCTGTTTGAATGACTGACAGACAACAAAATATTTCAAGAGGGCACACAGAGCTCGGGCTGGGATAGCTCAGTGGTCAAAACACTCGTTTTCACCAAGCTAAGTTTAAGCAGCATCGAGCATGGTTGCCAAGTGGATGGGTGAACGTTTACACACCTTGGCTTTAGTACAGTCCCCTAATTCACCCAGCTGTAAATGGGTACCTACCATCTTTAAGGTCAGGGAAGGTAAAGCAGCGAGGGAGAGGAGATGGGCGCTGCCCTCAATATGCTGGCCCCTAGAGAAGCTGAGGTCTCTGATGCCTCGCTCTCCTTACGACCACATAGAGTATGGGACACCTTTGCCTTTTTGTTTTTAGACGCAGAGCTCTCTTTACTTGGCAGTGTCCGGATCGTGGTGTTACTGTCAGGTGAAGACTTGCAGACAAGGAAGGATGGCACAAGACGTGTCAATACAGGGCTTGGCAGTTTTCTCTTTTGCGCATTTAGACTAAATAAAGTAACACAGGCTTTATTCGGGATGGTTTACAAGTCTCTCTTTTGTACTAGCAGGCATACAACAGGAGATAGTAGTAGCAGGCACCCATCAGTCTCGGAAGAATGTGGAATTGCGCTCTAGTCTTTAGAGCGCAAAGCCTGGATAAGAAAGTATGGAGGGCAAGCATTTACCCATGCAGCAGACGCCCCCCTCCCCACGCCACTGGAATGATTCATTGGAAAGGCAATGACCGATGCGAGTGGTTCTAATGCCATCGCAGGAGCCACCAGAACGTTGTCATATACAGCCCCGAACAGGAGATAAGCAATGCGAGTTAAGGCACAATGGCTCTTTCGGTTCATCATGCAGTTGGTTTACAAACTACAGAAATAACCAGCATTTCCCCAAGGCTTCAGAAGCACAATGGATTATGCAATCTGCCAAACATCCACAGAGTGGGTTTCTGAAAGGACCTTGTGAAGCGTGCATGGACTTTTCGTGATGCTGCAACTCTTTAGGAAAAAAAACCTAAAAAACTGGGAATATGCATTACCATGATTACTATGTAAATCTGCAACATACGGTCTGATCGAATCCAGACTCATTCTATTGGTTTATACTCGGAGTGTGAGATGAGTTTTTCTGACCGAAATTTCAGACTTCAAATACAGAACCTCTATTAATCCTCCCCTTGTAAGGATGCGTGCGGTGGGAGTGGGGGGGGGGGGGGGGGGCTGAGAGGGGGGGGGGGGGCTGTCAGTATAAATAGCCTCCCCACCTTCTAGAATTTCTGTTCTATGATTTCTCTCCTGTCTATCTCTTTCTTTGTCTCTGCATTCCTCCTTCTGTTTATGTCACCCCCTTGTCTATTTTCTTCCTTTGGTGTCAATTTCCTGCCTTTTTTCCTCCAGAGAGACTTAAAATATAACTACTCTTCTCTCCCAAGCCGAAGTCAGATGCACTGGGCTTGACTTGTCAAGCGCTAAACAGCAGTGTTGCTAGTGTATTGCTGCTCATATGACAGACAACAGTAGTTGCTATTTCAGCATTCGACAGCGAAGAAGAAGAATTGCGAAGAAGAATTGCGAAGAAATACTGCAAAGAAATATTGCAAAGAAGAAATGCGAATTAGAAGAAGAAGAAGAAGAAGAAGAAGAAGAAGAAGAAGAAGAAGAAGAAGAAGAAGAAGACTTGCTAAGAAGAAGAAGAAGAAGAAGAAGAAGAAGAAGAAGAAGAAGAAGAAGAAGAAGAAGAAGAAAGAAGAAGAAGAAGAAGAAGAAGAAGAAGAAGAAGAAAACAAAACTAGAAGAACAAGAACAAGAGGAACAAGAACAAGAAGAACAAGAACAAGAAAAAGAGCAAGCACAAGAAATAAGGAAGCTATACAAAGTCCACCAGGAGACTTTTCCAATCTGCACAGCTCTCTGCGGTAATCCACGTGGATAATGCCTTGATACCAGCCAACCGCCAACACCACGCAGACACATTTATCTCTCGTCTGGATTTCCTTTCATCCCCCCTGGGCTGGGGATGAACTCATAGCAGATTAAGTGCAGTCACACGCAAAGAAAAATCCTGCACAAAGTGCAATGGAACCTTTGTCCAGTCCCGCTGGCTCGGTGTAAAAGCTGGTAGGGATGACACACCGTTTCTGGACATGGCTTTCTGGTCTGTTTATTCTGCATTGATTCGACCTCCAATCCTTGTGTGTGTGTGCGTGGGCAGATGGTATGCATTCTTCTGTTGTTGTTGTTGTTGCTGTAGTGTTGTTGTGTTGTTGTTGTTGTTGTTGTTGTTGTTGTTGTTGTTGTTGTTCTTCTTCTTCTTCTTCTTCTCTTCTTCTTCTTCTTCTTCTTCTTCTTCTTCTTCTTTCTTTCTTCTTCTTCTTCTTCTTGTTTCTTCTTCTTCTTCTTCTTCTTCTTCTTCTTCTTCTTCTTCTTCTTCTTCTTCTTCTTCTCCTTCCTCTTCTGCTTCTTCTACTTCTACTTCTTCTTCTCCTTCCTCTTCTGCTTCTTCTACTTCTTCTTCTCCTTCCTCTTTTGCTTCTTCTACTTCTTCTTCTTCTTCTGCTTCTTCTTCTTCTGCTTCTTCTTCTTCTTCTTCCTCTTCTTCCTCTTCCTCTTCTTCTTCTTCTTCTTCTTCTTCTTCTTCTTCTTCTTCTTCTTCTTCTTCTTCTTCTTCTTCTTCAATTCTAACATAGGGAAAAAAACAAACAAAAAAACTCCCCACCTCCGCCCACCGAAAAAAATAAAACCTTTGTTTCTGTTAAGCTTCTTTCCAGCTGCATCAATTAAATTTATCATCATCACGTTTTCTTTTCTGTATTTTCCTTATTGATATAACAAGAGCATTATCTGATGCATTATTGAGAAAAAGGGATTACAAATAAAATATTGAATTTAGGGGCAAATTTGCTAACCATTTTTTTCAGGCATTGATTTAATATAACAAAGTAATATGTTGATAATTCTTCACTGAAATAATTATGCGTAAACTGCCTGCATTGCAGACATAGCTAATGCTGTTTTCTTGTTCATGACACTTCTATGATTACATCCTGAGTATACATTGCAAAAAAAAAGGAACATCCGTTATGTGAAGAAGAATAACCAGCCATAGCTGGTAGAATGGGTGAAAAAGAAAACAACAACAACAACAGCAACAACAACAACAGCAACAACAACAACAACAACAACAACAACAACAACAAAATCAACCCGCACACAAAAGTAAAAACAACAAGATAGAAATATCTTTATTTACAACAATAACAACAACAACAACAACAACAGAAAACAACAAAACATCTGCAATCCTTACCACGAAACTGCTCAGAATGCACTAGATCATTATTTAACCTACAAGCTGTATGCATGGAGATCAAATAATCCAGGTGTCATTCCCAACAATAACAGCATCGGAAACTAATCAATAAATCAGTCACCATTTGCTAGAGTAACAATGGACCTTTATTTCTAGCTTTAATTAGTGGGATAGAAACACGATGAATAAATGATGGTTGGCTGACTGGGTTAATTTGTCTCACCGAAATCTGCACTGTTGTGGTTTCCCCCCGCTCACCCACATGTTTAATTAATCAACTTGAAAAAACGTATTTGCATTAGAATACACCCCTTCACAGTGTGTAGAGTGTACTGCCTGAATGATTGTGTATTGGTGAAAACAGCGTGAGATTTGTCTCCATTGTGAAATAGTCCTATCTGTACAGCCATTCACTTCAATGAAGGTGAATTATACATGTGATGAAGGAGATGCAGAGAGAGAGAGAGACAGAGAGGGGGGGTGGGTGGGAGGGGGAGTGAATGAGTGAGGAGAGAGAGAGGAGAGAGAGAGAGAGAGAGAGAGAGAGAGAGAGAGAGAGAGAGAGAGAGGAGAGAGAGAGAGAGAGAGAGAGAGAGAGAGAGAGAGAGAGAGAGAGACGGGAAGTGAAAAAGAAATAGTGAGAGGGGGGGGGGGTGGAGAGAGAGAGAGAGAGAGAGAGAGAGAGAGAGAGAGAGAGAGAGAGAGAGAGAGAGAGAGAGAGAGAGAGAGAGAGGAGAGAGAGAGAGAGAGAGAGAGAGAGAGAGAGAGAGAGACGGGAAGTGAAAAAGAAAGAGTGAGAGAGGGGGTGGTGGTGAGTGAGTGAGTGAGTGAGGAGAGAGAGAGAGAGAGAGAGAGAGAGAGAGAGAGAGAGAGAGAGAGAGAGGAGAGACAGAGAGAGACAGACAGAGAGACAGAGAGAGAGAGAGAAGTACGTGTGAGTGTGGGTGTGTATGCAATAATTATATATAATAGCATACACATAAAAGGCCTGCTAATTGATTAGCAGTTCTTAAAAAAAAGGCAGAGTCCAAAGCTGAACTGTAGAAAATGTCTCCTTTCTTTTATCCCTACATTGTTGTTCCTCCCCCCCCTCGCCCCCCCCACCCCCCAATAACACAGACATGCTGCCACAGGTATCCAGACCTCTTCTATTTCCGTAGACAGACAACACAGACACAGGGTGAGGCTGTCATCCATGACAGACAGACAGGGGATTTGATTTGATTTGATTTGATTTGATTTGATTGATTATTTTGATATCGAGGATAATGGAATAAGCACTCTTGTGCTTTTTTTTTAATCCAGTCCCCGTGTGTATGCAGTTTTGTAAATGTCATATGTTCCCACCGGCACACGACGGCCTACTCTTACGAAAAGCGGAACAGGATTTAAGGTGTGCACAAGATGTTCTGCGTGAGTCCACACACGAGGCTTCGGTTTATAGTCTCACCTGAAGGAGTTTTTGGGAGGAGGGGGGAGTCAGCAAAATGTTAACCCCAAAGGGAAAAAAATTCCTCGAACAGGAATCCAAACCCGGTGGTCATATTATTGCCTGCCCAATGTTCTGACCACTAGGCTATCCTGTCCTTCACCCACTGTGTTGTTCTTGCCCCCCTTTCACGCCCCCTCTCCCCCCCATTAACTTAGACATTGCAGCCACAGGTATGCAGACTTTTTTCTCTTCCTGCAGGCAGACAGGGTGTCAGTCATGACAGACAGACAGGGAAACAGGATGAAGGTGTAATGACAAGAAAACACTGGCTGACAGCTCGCCTGTCACTGCTGATGACAACTCCCCAACACCTGCGTCACTCCATCAAAATGACGTCACTGCACGTGCGTGCTGGGATGATGACTGTGATGATGTGGGGACTACTAGTAAGGAACCCTTTACCTGTCTCCAGTTTCTTTTCTGCATTTTTTGTTTGCCTTGGTTTTTTTATTTTTGTTTGTTTTTTGTTGTTTGTTTTTGTTGATTATACAATAATATAATATAATATTATTATATTATATACATATATAATATATATATATATATATATATATATATTATATATATATATATATATTTGTGTGAATGTGTGTGGTGTATGTATGTATGTATGTATGTATGTATGTATGTATGTATGTATGTATGTATGTAGGTAGGTAGGTAGGTAGGTAGGTATATATAATTATAATTATGTGTGTGTGAAATTGTAAAATTATGTGCGTGTGTACTGCTTACTGAATTAGGTAATGAGCTTTTTGATCTTCAGAGTTTTACAAATCTTGGATTCCAATTTCAGAGATGCCTCGTGCATTAAGGTTTGAAATTCCTTTACAAACTGCCAGCTTAAGTTGTATGCACACCTGGTAGTGCTAATGTTTCAATCACCCCTGTATGTATATAAATCCATGTGGCAGAAGATGAATGCTGCAGATTAAAGCATTTCATGTCATGGTTCTGCTACACATTCAACCACAGACTTCAGTAACAGCACACTGACTTGTTGTACACTTGGCTTAACATCTACACAGCTTATTTCTGAGCATCTCTGATGAAGGAGTCTAGATTTTGCCTTACACTGGTTCCTCAGAACCCACCCCCCTTCCCCCTTACAAAAGCCCTGACCAGGCAATAGCATTTCATGCAAATTTCATACAGTGACGTATGCCCATAAATTTTCCAGGGAACAAAGGACTCGGTTCTGGGAGATCCTCTTCAGCTCGGCCCACGTCATTCCGGCTGCCTTCGTCTCTGCTTCAGTGCTTCTGCGCCAGGTCTGTTTTGGTCGACCTACTTTCCGCTTCCCTTGTGGGTTCCAGTAAAAGGGCCTGCCTGGTGACATTTCAAGCAGGCTTTTTTTTAAATTTCTGACTCGATTGGTGCGTATCCGGTCCTGTCTCAAAAATGCAATTCTTTTCAATGTGTTGACTTACGCTAGGCATGCGAGATTGGATTTTTTTAACCAAAACTTTAGATTTTGAAGTGCACAGTACTGAAAAATGTCTACCAAGAAACTGTTTCAATCTGTACAGCTCTCTGTGATGATCCCTGTGGATGATAACTATGTTGATGTCAGTCTCCTTCCCAAAACCACTACAGACACATGTATCTCCTGTTTGCATCTGTTCTGGTCTCCTGTGTGCTAGGGATACAAGTGTGCAGATTAGGTACAGCCACAGGAAAGCAAAAGCCAGTAAAAAAAAGTATCATTTCCCTGGGCTAGTCTTCATAGTTTCTTTCTTCTTTTTTTTTAAACATTTTTATTCAGTTTTGCATGTTTTATATTAAAGAAATAAAATGACATGGTACATGAAATAATATGTAGGATATTATTGGATAACCACAATACAACAGAACATAATCATTATCTTGCAAAAATTATATCACTATCAATCAAAAAAGAAAAGGAACAGTATCAATTATATTATTCAAAATAGAGTAAGGACATTGATAGATAAACATTTGAATTCCGCACACAGACATTAATGTAAAAAAAATACTAAATAAAATAATAATAAATAAATAATTTTTAAAAAAAATAATAAAAATAATGAATAAAGAAAAGTCAGAATACTAAATAAAAACTAAGGGGAAAAAATAGAAAAGAAAAGTAGAATGCTAATAGCAAACAAACTTAACGTGCAAGTGATGTTATAAAGTCCAGATAAACTTGTGTAGAGTGTCTCTCAAGGCAAGTGACTTTTCCCTCTATTCTTCCAAGGGGATGTCTCCTACCATATTGTGTCATCATTAACAGCTGCTCCGACAACTCTGTAAGTTGTAGTTTTAATCTGTTTCAATGAAATTTTTATAAGAATGCCATGCTGTGTGGAATTTTGCGGATTTTAGGTTAATAAACGCGATATATTTTTCGATTTCATATCTTGCTCTTAGAACTCTTTTGAAAACATTAAAGTGAGGTATTTGTTCTTCCAATTTGCATTTGTATATATAAAATTTTGCATTTAATATAATAAAGTCAAAGATTTCATCTGATCTAAAGTGTTTGTCATTTCCAAAAATAATTAGCTGTTCACTAAGGGATAGAGTGGTGATATGTGTACAAGTAGTGATAATCGCATTTTTAACGTCATTCCAAAAAACTTTCACAGACATACATTTCCAAAACATATGATCTATACTATCTTTTTCAAGGTGACAGAAGCTACATCTGTCATCTGGTTGCACTCCCATGGCTGATAGCACTACATTAGTTGCTAGAATTCCTTCATAGTTTCTTTGTGGGAATTGAGATTGATGATATGG
>CM060334.1:52513745-52521245 GCA_030674155.1 Stramonita haemastoma
AAGGGAAAAAGAGAGGGGGAGACAGAGAGAGAGAGAGAGAGAGAGAGAGAGAGAGAGAGAGAGAGAGAGAGAGAGAGAGAGAGAGAGAGAGAGAGAGAGAGAGAGAGAGAACAGACAGACAGACAGACAGACAGAGCAGTGCAGATAAAAGATGTAGAGGTATCAGAGACTTTGTGCATACACTCTATAACACGCAGTCATTCATGCATGAAACTCCGAAAGACAACGGTTATTTATTTATTTATTTATTTTTTGGCCTTGAGTTTTGCACCAAGATGTATCACATTTCATCACATGTTGACAATGTTGTCTTAAATCATTCTGATGCTTCCTTTTCCTTTTGTTTTATTCCAGCAACATAGCGGTAAAAAAAAATCTACAAACAGCTTCAATAGTCATATATATATTAAAATAATGCAAACACTAACAATAAACTCAGCTACCAGCCGGCTACCCAACCCTTACTCCAGCTTTTTTGCTGAAGGGGGAGGTAGGCTTTTGCCAATGCTCTGACCAGCAGTGACACAACGATTGACCAACTGACTTTTGATATCTTTTGAATAGCGCTTTTAAATTTCAAGATCACAAAGACATGTTCATTCTAATATGGCACTGAATTTTTTTTCTCAGGAAAGATTCAGTTTGGTAGTGAAGTGTCGGTGGTGTGTGCTCACCACCTATATCCTAAACTTTATTAGCTAGATTTTTGCCAATTTTCTATCAGACATAAAATACAGAGAAAAGGAAACAAGACTGATTACACACAGTAACTTTTTGTCGATTCTATAAAGGAGCACATCCATTCTCCGTATTAACCTTTGATTTTATAGATCAATCAATCAATCAATCAATCAAATTGTTATTTCCAGATGGTACATTGAATAATCATCGATTTGCTTTTTTCCATCAAGCCATCTATCTAAAGAAAAAAAAAGCAAACGATAAAACAAAACAAACAACAACAAAAAACAAAAAAAATCAGGAAACCACTAGCAAACAATAAAACCAGCAAAAGAAAAAAAAGGGGAAAAAACAAACAAAAACAACAACAAACATTTCACCAGCATTAATTAGCTAACATGATTTCAACAGCCTTAAAATATAATATGCCTATAGATAATACAAGCAACAATAATAACAGCAAAAATAACCAAAAGAACAAAAAAATCCCACTCAAAAGTCACACGCACACACACACACGCGCACACACACACATCTACACACACACACACACACACGGTTTGCGCTCATCCACTCAGCACGTATACGTACATGCACACATTTAGAGTCTTTTAAAAAATCATATAGTGTAAAAAAAAAAAAAAAAAAACCCAGCTTATGTCAGTTACAATGTCACCAAAAACTATTATCTAAGACTTGAAAAAAAAAGAATCCATGAAATGTCAATAAACAATTTAGGTCATTACAATATCTCTATACTTCAGTTCATATTTTATATTTTTTAGAAGATAAGGAAAAAACAACAAACGCAACAATACCTTATAATAATACCCATCACCACTGAGAGGAAATAACATATACGCTAACAAACATACAATCAAACAGAAGAAAAACAAAAAAAAAACAAAAATCCCCAAAACAAAAACAAAAAAAAAAAACCACACGGCACGTACGCACATGCACACTTTAAAAAAAAAAATCTAGTGTCAAACAAACAGCTTATATCATTTACAATGTAACCAATACCATTATTTAAGACTTAAAAAAAAGAATCCATGAAATCTCAATAAGCAACTTATGTCAGATTACAATATCTCCATACTTCAGTTCATATTTTATATATTAGAAGGAAGAAAAGAAAACAAAAGCAACAATACCACATGATAATAGCCATCACCGCTGAGTGGAAATAAACAACGAATGGGCATGCACAATTTCTAAAGTTTTTTTTTTTAATCATATAAAGTCAAACAAACAGCTTATATCAGTCACAATGTCATCAATACCATTATTTAAGACTTAAGAAAAAATAATCAAATGAAATGTCAATAAGCAATTTATGTCAGATTACACTATTTCCATGTTTCAGTTCATACTTATATATTAGGAGTACGAAAAAGAAAGAAAACAACAACAAACGCGACAATGCCATATGATAATACTCATCACCACTAAGAGGAAATAACATATACACTAACAAACATAGAAACAAACAAAAAACTAACAAACAAAAGCAACAGAAAACCAATCAAACAAAAACAAAAAAGGCATAAGGCAACAAGCTTCACACATACAGGCAACAAGCTTCACACATACACTGTACAGGTAACAAGCTACACACATACAGGGAACAAGCTGCACACATACACTGTAAAGGTAGCAAGCTACACAGATACGCTGTAAGGCAACAAGCTACACACATACAGGCAACAAGCTACACACATACAGGTACATTACACACATATACTGTACAGGTAACAAGCTGTACACATACAGGCAACAAGCTACACACATACAGGAAAGCTACACACATACACTGTACAAGCAAAAAGCTACACAGATACACTAAGGCAAAAAGCTACACACATACAGGTAACAAGCTACACACACACACACACACACACACACACACACACACACACACACACACACACACACACATTATACAGGCAACACGCTACACATACACACTGTAAAGCAACACACTACACACATATAATATCCATCTGAAGGCAAAATGTTAGCATTGCTTGACCAGTTACATATAACTAAACCAGTAACACAACTTCCCAGATTAAGCAGAGACATTTCAAGCATCCCAAATAGATACTGAAACAAACGCTAACAAACATGTAAACTTATATTACATAAAACAAACAATAAGGTTGAAGCCTCCCAAACACATATGTGACGCTCCACCACATAATGAGACGGAGTGCACCTGAGGTCAATTTTAAGTTATTGACACGTTATTAATGTGCAATAAAGTGGCTATTAAATACAAAAAACAGATTGAAAATCGGACAATTCTGTGCAACATTATTACAAATTGAAATGATAGACTGCAGGATGGGACAAAATGAGAAACGGGCAAGTTTATTTTAGTAACAGGTTGTCAGAATGAGTGCTTTGGTATTTTCAAAACACATTTAAAAACAAAAGGAATAAAAAAGTATGCCTTGATATTTCATTTTAAGGTAAATAAACAGACCTAGTTTAATAATCAATCAAAATCTCAAAATGGACAACTTGACCCCCACCTGCCTTTAAAGGCTCCTAGCGCAAAATTGGGTAATGTGCTAAGCGACTCATTTCGTGGTGGAGCGTCACATATTGTAACATCAAATGCAAAAAAAGAACCCACTGAACACGTAAATTCACATACATTTTAAAAAGGACATGATCTTATGATATAAAACGTTATAAAACAGTTTTCTTGCGCAACATTCTGAACAGCATCATTCAGTTTTGCTGTTTATGCAGAGGGAAAAAAAGTAAAATCAAGCCACCCACTAATGAAATAGAAGTCACACAACAAAAGCATGTCCCTTACAGCATGGCAGGATGTATTGAAATAATGAGCTACAGGCAGATAGGTAGCACAGAAGTTAATACACTAACTACTATCCGCATTGAGGGAAAAGGACATTAGCAATAAATTGCTTCATTTTGCTCTCAGTACTTCAAATTGAGTACACAAAACACAAGAAAAGGAATATGGGCAAAAAAAAATCCAAGAACACAGTGCTAACCATTTTAATACCAAAAAAATAATATGATTGACAAGAAAATAAAAGCAGAAAAAGCAAACATTTTCAATTAAAGACTAGCTCTCTACCAGCATTTCTTGCTGAAATGCGCTTTTTTCTAAAAACGTAAAGAAAGTCATTGAAAGCAACAAATACTAACATAACCAGCTGCTTCATATAACCACTTTAAAACAGATTTCAACCAGCTAAACATAAAAGCGACACAACATTTCAAATCAATTTTTGTAGTTTCACTCAACTCATGTTTCATGATAGCACACAAAGTTAAAAGTAAGAAGAAAGACTGAGAAAAAAATCTACAGATACCACACTGCATTATCACAGCAATCTTCTAGAAAGCATTATTTGACATTCGCTTCACTAACATTTCAGAATATACACATCTGAAATGGAATTGCAGAAAAAATACAAACAGTACAAAGGTTGGACCACTGCAAAAAAAAAGGACAAGAAATCATGCAGCAAAAAAATACTTAACAATATCAAATCTTTCACTTGTGTTTCCTTAATACAACCATAATTTTGGCTAGGCCTCCCAGTGTTTCTCCACTTTTTTTCCTTTATTTTTTAAATACTATTTTTCATTTCTGATATTCTGTCTTTTGGAGGTGGGGGGAAGAGGGGGGGATGGTATGGGGGTAACTACATTATGGAGCATCCAGCTTCTTTTTTCCACTTTTTCTTTTAAAATTCACGGAATAAAGCAAAAACAAAACAAAAGCCGTAATAGTGTTACATTTGTGCTGAGGTCAAAGACTGCTTGGAAAGATACACATGGAGCAGACTATCAATAAACTGGGAATGCTATGACCTGGGTAATGAGCATGTCCCTGACTTATGGCAAAGCAGAAGGCAAGATAGAAACCAGGCAACAGGACACACTAATACAAAACGCCTGCAGCCGTACTCAATTCGTGAAATGAATGGCAAAAATGATTTTCTTGATCCAAATTTTGTCAAACAAAATGAAGGTGTTTTTTTCTGATGTAAATGTTTCAAATAGGACTTGCATATGCTTTCCTTTAAAATAGAAAACTATATTTCAATTCTTCCTTGCATCAATCATTAAAAATAGTCGAGTTTACGCTGATTACTTCCAATACATCAATTCACAAGACTTTTGTTGAATATACACACATTTAAAAAAAGAGGCCACTATGGCAAGAAGGAAGCAATGTAATAGGACACACTAATACAATACGCCTGCAGCCGTATTTCATATGTAAAATGAACTGCAAAAATGATTTTCTTAAAATTTTGTCAAACAAAACGAAGGTGTTTTTTTTTCTGATGCGAACTTTTCAAATAGGACTTGCATATACTTTCCTTTAAAGTAGAAAAAATGGATATTTCAATTCTTCCTCCGTCCCAATCATTTAAAAAAAAAATATCGAGTTTATTCTGGTTACTTCAAATACAGCAAATTCCAATTTCGTTGATCCATACACACAGAAAAAACAAACAATGCTAATCAAGTAACTGCTGGTTTCACTGAACTCCACCAAAAAAAAAACAACAACGACCACCATCACACACACACGCACACAAACACGCACACGCGCACACTCACACACACGCGTCTACACACACACGCGTCCACAGACACACACGCACACGCACACGCACGCACGCACACACACACACACACACACACACACACACACACACACACACACACACACACACACACACACAGTAGTATGCAGATTTCCTGCCGCTTGTACAGTATAGCATAAACAAGTGATGACTAAATACCTGTGGTAAACCATTCCATGGATCTACATGTAGCTCTAATCAATCCTTAATACACACACACACACACACACACACACACACACACGCACACGCACACGCACACGCACACACACAAACAGTACGCCATTTTGTGCCAGTGGGAACAGACGACACGATTTACAAAACTGCAAACACATGGGGACTGGATGTAAAAAAAGCACACGAGTGCTTATTCCATTATCCTCGATATAAAAGAAACTCTCTCTCTCTCCCTCTCTGTCTGTCTGTCTGTCTGTCTGTCTGTCTGTCTCTCTCTCTCTCTCTGCTCCACTCATTCCCACAGACTTGAAATACTTTCTTCCCCCTATTTAGTAATGCACTGCTTGATTTCACTCTAACTACTAAGTAGAAAAAAAAGAAAAAGAAAAGGACCATCAGCATAAAAAAATTAAAAGATCCAAGAGCACTATGCTAACCATTTCAGTACATTAAAAAAATGCAACTGGCAAAAAAAAAGCAGAAAAAAATATTTCGATACAAGCTCTCTAAAAGCATTTTTCACTTAAAATGCACGATTCGTTTAGAAGAAAATGATTTAAAGCAACAAATTATAACACAGCCAATTGCTTCATATAGTCGCTTACAAATAATTTACGACCAGCAAACCCTAAAAGTGACATACAGTTTCAAAATCATTTTGTAGTTTTACACAGTCCATGTTTCATGATAGCACAAAGGTAACAGAAATAAGAACCATCAACAAATCAGTCTACAGGTACCACACTACATTATCGTAGCAATCTTCTAGAATACAATATTTTACATTTGCTTCACTGACATTTCAGAATGTACACATTTGAAATGGAACTGCAGAAAAACACAAACAATACAAAGGTTTGACCATAGCAAAAAAAAAAGACAAGAAATCATGTAGCAAAAAACACTAAACAAAATCAAATCTTTCACTTGTGTCTCCCCAATACAACAAGGTTTTTTTTTGTTCGGCCTTCCAGTCTTTTCTCCACATTTCTTTTTTCAGTATTTTTTGTTTTCTAATATTCTGTGTGTGTGGTTTTTTTTTGGGGGGATGGAGGAGGTGGGGAGGGAATTAAATTATGGGGCCTCCAGCTTCTTTTGTCCATTTGTTCTTTTCAAATTTAACGGAATAAAGCAAAAACAATACAAAAGCTTAATAGAGTACGTTTGTGCTAAAAATAGAAGTCAAATACTGCTTAAGAAGATACAGATGGAGCAGAAAATCCAGAAACCGGGAATGCCATGACCTGGGTAATGGGCATATCCCTGACTTATGGCAAAGCAGAAGGCAAGAAGGAAGCCAGGCAACAGGACACACTAACACAAAACGCCTGCAGCCATACTGATCATTTGTAAAATGAACAGCAAAAAATATTTTCTTAAACCAAGTTTTGTCAAGCAAAATGAAGAGTTGTTTTTCTGATGTTAAATTTTCAATAATAGGATTGCATATGCTTTCCTTTTAAAGTAGAAAAAATGGATATTTCAATTCTTCCTCCGCCTCAATCATTTAAAAAAAAAAACGAGTTTATTCTGGTTACTTCAAATACAGCAAATTCCAATTTCGTTGATCCATACACACAGAAAAAACAAACAATGCTACTCAAGTAACTGCTGGTTTCATTGAACCCCACCAAAAAAAACCCCAACGACCACCATCACACACACACACACACGCACACACACACGCACACACACACACATACACACACGCGTCTACAAACACACACGTCCCACACACACACACACACACACACACACACACACACGCACGCACACACACACACGCGCGCGCACACACACACGCATACACACACACACACGCACGCACGCACGCACGCACACAGTAGTATGCAGATTTCCTGCTGCTTGTACAGTATAGCATAAACAAGTGATGACTAAATACCTGTGGTAAACCATTCCATGGATCTACATGTAGCTCTAATCAATCCTTCACACACACACACACACACACACACACACACACACACACACACAC
>CM060334.1:52526245-52561245 GCA_030674155.1 Stramonita haemastoma
AAATTTCCGCTTACGTTTGGCTGCTTTTTAAATTGTTTACTGCTGATCGCTTATGATTTCGGGAGGAATTAGTTTTCGTGATCTTGGTTTAAAGAAGCCCTGTGCTTATCCTTTTACTCTCAATTGAAAAATAAAGGACAATGTTTAGCCACTGTGTCACTGCATACCATGTTAGCCACCTGCCTTTTGTGTCCACACGTGGGGCCAGAGTTAAGAGTTGAGGTTAGTGTCAGGGTTAGAGTTAAGAGTTAGTAAGCGGGTAAGGGTTGTCTGTCAGCTGGTCAGTCTGAATGTTAAAATGCATGTGGACACAACAGCAGATAGACACATGGTATGTAGCTGTAGGCACAATGGTCCATAGCTCGCAATAGCATGGAGCTGTGAATTTGAATCACTTTTCAACAACAAAGGCTGCGTGTTGGACTCGAGTATCCTCACTTTTTCATTCAACTATCAAAGTTTTACACCCAAGATATTTTTGAACAAGTTGATTCCATTAGATTTGAGTATAACTTATATCAAATCATGTAAAACGGATTCTGTCAGCACCATTTTCTATTTCAACTGCTCTAACCGTGCATCCGTACCCCTCCTAAACACCCCTTTCCTCCCTTTTTCCATCTCCTTCCAATCTGATGTCTCCTCCCAGAAACTACCGCCCCCCTAGCCTCTCTCTATCCCCTCTTCCACCCCAAACACAGCCATACCCCCCCCCCCCCCCAAACACACATGTTCCTCTAAATGAGCATCCATGCCCCTTCTAAACACTCCTTTCCTTTCCTTGTCTCTCCTTCTAATCTGATGTCTCCTCCCCACAGCTACCTCATTCACACACAAACACACACACACACACACAAACACACACACGAACTCACACACACACACACACGATCACACACACACACACACGATCACACACACACACACACAAACACACAAACACAAACAATTGTACAATCTATGAAAAAAAAAACCAACACTAATGTTTTGTAAAATATGAAACAGCTAAAATATTTCTAAAAAGTGTATGCTGCCATTAAACCTTATTGACGTAACACCACAGGGCAAATCAATAACACAACTTTGTTCGCACTACTGTGAAATGTGTTGCTAGATTAACACTGAATTTTATCTTAAAAATTTTAAATGGTAGAGATCAATTACCAGCAATGAAGCAGTCCTGCTTCAAATCATCCATGACCAGGATAGTTTCCAGTTCATCATTTCTTATCTTTTTCAAAACATATTTCTACTCCACCCATAGTGAATATTTAAGTGCCTGTTTTTTTTTTCTTTTTTATAGGTCTATGACACTTTGCTGTAAAAGACTGCATAACACTATTTACCTTTTCCCCAATTAATGCGATTCTATTTTCTTATTCGAAATATAAAGCAGTGTCAGTTATTCAACAATCAAGGGCCAATTTACTAGATTGTCCCTTTATTTTCCTAATCATTTAATTAGATTTCCTTCAGGGCAAATTAATAGTTTTAAAACTCAATGTCAGCCCCACACAGTATATCAGAACGATATTTTTGCAATCAATCCTAAAATCAGATTCATTTCACACAAGGTGCAAAAAAGCCTTAGGATAAAAATTCAAAGAGTTGCCACTGTATCCTACTATCACCGCTAAATAATGTAAAACGAGGGGGATTTTAGCAGTCAATTATTTAAAATACTTTGAAAATATTAAACAAATAAAAATTTAACCTTGTAATTAAGGAAACTTTTGTCTAAAGCAATGTTTTCTAAAGCAGTCATTGAATCCTTTTTTAAAAGGATTACTTATTAAAAATCAAACATCATGTTTACAAAAAAACTCGCAAGAAGTTATGCCAGGAGGAGTATTTAAAAACTATAATTATATCAGATTCATTGGGGAAAAAAAAGCTTATAGAAAACAGATGCTTTACTTTGTGTCACAGCATAAAACATTTTCATTTTCTACTCATTGTAACATATCAAAAATATTTTTGCTAATGTTTAATTTTTTCCACAATTCTTCGGCGGTGCTCTGTACATGCTATTACCGTAAAAATGATTACTAATTGATCCACTCGTGTTTCACACTTGTCTATTTGATGTCCTGGTCTTCCATTCTTGAATTCCTTGATGTGCTAGTCTTCCACACTGGATGATTTCTTGATGTCTTAGTCTTCCACACTGGATGATTTCTTGATGTCCTAGTCTTCCACACTGGATGTTTTCTTGATGCCCGTCTTCCACAGCGATGAGATCTGAAGATATAAAACAACATGTCAGGGCGTTGATATACAATCTTTATCTTTTTATCACTATCTTAACTGTCGCTCACTCAACGAAGCATTTTTAAACAGCAGCAATGAGTAGCAGTGCGCTTTTGATGAGATGTTTGTGTGCATGACTTTTTTTTTACAGACCGCACAATAGAGGCAAACATATTCCAACTTCAGAGAATTTTTTTTCATGCAAAGGAGAATGCAGGTTATTTTACTACGAGCTTCAAGCTCGAGGCAATCTCAACACAACATAGTAATGCAGGTTTTGGCACCTAACCGATACCAATGACTGACAAAGCTTTTGGTATGGGCCAAAGCCCAGTCACACCAAATTCTCTTGTCACGGCAGGTTTTCTCCCCCCTCCCATCCCCGCCTCATCCCCATTAAAAAAAAAATATTCGAAATGTTAAGTTGTTTACTGTTGTGTTGTTTCACATAGAGCATGACTGTCAATTCTTATTATGTCTTGAATGTTTCTAGTTTTTTTCGTCAGCTGTGTTGACCACATGGTGACTAAACTTGTATTCTCCTTACTTCCTCTGGATAAATACACAGGAACTGTTTATATACCCCATGTGGGACTTTCTGAAAATGTTTGTTTGTTCCTCAGCCTTATGCAGCCCACAGACTCCGACTAGTTTTGTATGGTGGTGACTATTGGATCCTACCCGTGCCTGTATGAACCCTGTAGATCAGTTTGAATTGCAAAGTCTACATCTAAGGAAAAAGGATCCTAACTTCATTTCTAAAGTGATCCAAGGGTCCTTTAGAGGATAAAGACACAAGTGGACTCAGAATTTTAAACTCACCTTCTGTTTGATTCAAGAGAAGGTAGGTGTGTCATGCTGGCTGCCCTCACACACGTCAGGTCACAGGCACTGGAGTCCAGCCCCTCAGCCCCTGAAACCAACAGGTCACCCACCATCAGTCACACTGACCACACCTGCCGATATACTGGTTCAAATATAAGAACGGTTTTATGTAACAACCGACAGATTTCAGCCACATCTTTATCCGTTGCCAATTTTGTCAAAAATTGATTGCAGTCAATTTACAGTGTTTAAAAGTATTTTAAGAACATTGAAGTAGTTCTGAGCTAACTATATAAAAACAAAAAATCCAAATGATGATGAAAAGGAGGGATTACTGTTTACGGGATTTTTTTCTCATTCCAGAATAAAGATGCTGTCATATTTACAGGAAAGAACCCCCCCCCCCCCCCAGCTCTTTATAAATAATTGAAAACTTTTAAAGATCTTCCCCACCTATAAAAAACACGATGTTTTAAAATAAATGTCATCTGTACAACTACGTATTTACACATGTTGGGCGTTCCTCACCTTAAGCTTTAGGGGGAGCAGGCAAGTGGGGGGTTGGGGTTCAGTATATGCTTTTTATCTTGTATATAGAATGCTGCCTTCCTCCTCTGTGCGATAGGCACAGAAGAATTCAGCTAAAAGACAGCTATATATATCTATATTCATGTACTTACCAGTTAGAATATGATGAAAGTCCCCGGAAGTGACAGCTTGATGAAAGAGAAACTGCCAGGTCTTGATGAATGCAGGGAAGTTCCATGGAAGAAAAATTCCGAGGTTTTGAAGATGGAAAGGAAGCCAGTGGAGGCATTAGTACTGGAAAAAACAGCTCCCGTAGAACTGCTATGTGATCAGCATGACGAATTTAACCCTGAGGATAAGACTTCCGCAGACTGAGGAATGGAAGAGAAAAACCTAGAGAGTCTGAAAACGTTTATAGGGGAGAGAGAGAGAGAGAGAGAGAGAGAGAGAGAGAGAGAGAGAGAGAGAGAGAGAGAGAGAGAGAGAGAGAGAGAGAGAGAGAGAGAGAGAGGAGAGAGAGAGGGAGGGAAGAGAGAGGAGAGAGAGAGAGAGAGAGAGAGAGAGAGAGAGAGAGAGAGAGAGAGAGAGAGAGAGAGAGAGAGAGAGAGAGAGAGAGAGAGGAAAAAGAGGGAGAGAGAGAGAGAGGGAGGGATATAGAGAGAGGGACAGGGAGAGAGAGAGGGAGAGAGAGAGGGAGGGATAGAGAGAGAGGGACAGGGATAGAGAGAGAGGGACAGGGAGGAAGGGAGGGAGGGAGGGAGGTAGAGAGAGAGAGAGAGAGAGAGAGAGAGAGAGAGAGAGAGAGAGAGAGAGAGAGAGAGAGACAGAGAGAGACAGAGAGAGACAGAGACAGAGACAGACAGACCCAGACCAAGAGAGAGAGAGAGAGAGAGAGAGAGAGAGAGAGAGAGAGAGAGAGAGAGAGAGAGACAGAGAGACAGAGAGACAGAGACAGAGAGAGAGAGACAGGGGAGAGAGAGAGAGACAGAGAGAGAGAGAGTCACAGGTCCTCCTCTAAGAAGAAGCGAGCTAGCTCCACACCAGTCCAGTCCTGATCCACCTTCCACTTCTACCCCAGTTCCAAATCTAAGTCCAGTCCAATCCAGTTTATAGCCACGCCAACCACAGAGGCCATACTGGGACCGTTACATCGTAACTTTTCTAAATCTTAGAGGAAAATTGTACAGTTGTATACAGATGAAAACGGGGTTTAAAACCAGCCACTGTCTCTAATTTCAACGCCCAGTCAGTCAGCAGCGTCAAACCAGGACAGTCGGCTCGTTGTGGGAGAACCCCATCAACCAAACACCAACTGAGATTGAACCTATTCCTGCTTTCCTAAAACCACCTTGCTTGAATAAAGCTTCAAACATCTTTAAAACTTGGGTTTATTTGTCCTGGTCGTTTAGAGAGAGGATAATTTACAGTCCCAGTGCTCAGTCTAGCTTTAGAAAAGCTTTAAACATCTTCACTTACCAACTGGAAAGTGTCCGATTTTGTCATCACGTTAACAATGTGCTGTGAAACATTACAAAAAGAGGATCTTCAAGGAGTCAGGAATAAAATGGGTGCACCTATTTTCCTGCACATCCCAACAATCCAGAAGTGGATGATTCGCATATCACAAGTCGTGGGCCATGGGGTTTCTCTCATCTTCCAGCAAATAGTTTGAAGTTTTGGCAATTCCCACTTTGGAAGTGAACAAGATTTCTCCCCAGCATTGTCAGAGCCTTCAGGGATGATCTTTCCGGAACACCAGGATCACTGTCACCTTTTCATCCCTTCCTACTTCTAGTTTTACTTCAGTTTAGCTTCCCTGGAGTGGTTTATTTCCTTTTTTGCCCCCTTTTGGTTTTATCGGTTTATTTTTGGTTTGGTTTAGTTTAGTTTTACTTGGTTTAGTTTTATTCGGGGGTTGGTTTAGTTGATTTGTTTAGTTTTTAGGAGGCTTTTTGTTTATTTTTGTCTCCAGGGAATGTGTTTTTGCTTTGTTCAGTTTCATTTTAAATTCCCATCCAAGTTTTTTGTCAAAGTCAACTTTATTTTTTCTTCCTAATTCTGCAAGCTTTAAACATTCGACTATGACAATTTAGGTTTGTGTCTATTTACTGTCTTTTAGTTTCTTTTATTAATCATTTTATCTAACAAGGGATGTCAAGTCAGTCCGGAATGTGGTGTTCAGCGATCATCTCAAGGCAACTGACATGCTGTCTAGGAGACAGCCAAGAAGCATTCTACAAATTTAAAGAGCATTTGATCAGATGAACAAGGGCTTCAAACTCAAAATTTTAAAAAATACCTGAGCACTGGGACTGTAGAATGGCCTCCCTCTGAAGGCCAAGACAAATGAACCTAAGTTGGTATCTGAGACCCAGGTTCGAATCTTTTTTTCCCTGAAGTTATCAGTGCCGACTCTACTAACCCCCCTCCCCCCCCCCCCCCCCCCCCCCGAAAAAAAAAAAAAAAGCTCAGTCCTATATATACCGAGGTCCCGTGCGTGAACGCACGCAGAACATCTGAACTTGCGCACATGTTAAAATGTTCCACTTTTCGGGAAGAGTGGGCCGTTGTATTCTGGTGTGAAGGGATGACGTTAAGGACAAAACTGCATACACGCAAGGACTTGGTGTAAAAAAGCGCACGAATGCGTCCTCCATTATCCTCAAAATAAAATAATGAAAACGATACAGAATAACCGCATGCAAAGACCAAGACAGGAACCTAAGTTTCGATCTTGGAACTATTCGTAAGTGGCTGTACAGAATACTGGCTTTACACACAGCTAGCTGTGTTGAAGAGTCTAGCAAAGGGAAAATTGTGTGATGCTGTCACATGCTCAGTCCACTGGCACTGACCCCCTGTACTAATGCACTTTATCTGGCCTTCTCTCCTCAGGAGGGGCACGGCTGCTGGCCACAATCTGAGCAACACACACACACAACCCACTGACTTGCAACCAGCTTTTTTTGTTTGTTTGTTTGTTGTTGTTTTTGGGGGGGATCAGCGATGAACATAGACGCCGAGGAATGTTTTCTCCAGGACACTACCAGCATGGCAATACAATTCTTACCGATAATATAATCATAAACTGAGGCCCCGTATGCAATGGCACGCAGAACATCTTGCAAAAACCTGTCCGGAGGTGGAGGCCAAGTTGTAACGAAAACCGATGTCAAAATTCGAAACCCGAAACCGACGAAAACACAGGTGTTTAGACACCTGACCCGAAATCGGATTACAGCTACCCAGATGGTGGGAACAAACTTGCATACGCAAAAATCTCACTGATGGTGAACCTTGGGGATATAGAGGAGCAAAGGAAAAACACACATCAGGAAGATAGCCGAAGGCTAAGAAACACTCATGGGCCTGGTAAAATGATAGGTCAGGACAAAACTATGGATGTAAAAATAGAAACTTTAATCCACCATACAGGAAAAAAACGGAATTTTATCAAAGCACGACCAAGTATACGAATACACACACACACATATGCACGCATGGACGCATGCACACGCACGCACGCACGCACGCGCGCGCACACACACACACACAGGGATGGGATAGTCTGGTGGTTAGAGTGATGCGCTCTGATCTACTGACGCATTTCAAATCTCGTTCAAGGGGATTTTTCCTCTGGATTTATAATTGTCGACTCCAATCCCCACCCTCTAAAAAAAAGTCCTTCCGATGAGATTATAAACCAAGGTCCCTAGTTCGAACATACGCACATCTTGCGCACACATTAAAACAGTTTACAAGAGAGATTTTGTAGTCAGATTAGCATCACACACGTAACCTTACGCTTTTAAAAAGTGTCGGCTATTGTGTGCCGGTGGGAGCAGATGACTATTTTTTTTAAACCCGCACACACGGGATCTGTATGTAAAAAAAAAGCACACGAGTGTTTACTCCATTAAACATAATGGGACAAAAAATCCAATTAAATCCATTTCTACTTTCCGCCAACCATAGTCTTTTTTTCAGCTAGTCAACCCCCGGCGTCTGAATAGGGTGACCTAAATGGTCTAGAGGGGGAATACGGTCGTATATATGTAAAAATTTATCCCTTGTGAACCTTGCAGATCTAGCTGATGAACGAAAAAAAATGCTTACCCAATCTCTGTTCTGGACAGTGAAAAATAGGGTGGGGAAGAAACACATAGCCCGAGGCTTGTTGGTTATTGAAGACTAAGACAAGATGCCCAGCAGAAAATATTCAACTTTCCACCGGCTAAAAAAGTAAGGTATAGGCTAGGCTACTGCCTCAATTCGTCTCTGCATTCTTACGGGCAAGGATTTCTTGTGGTGGTCAAATTATTTTGTTTTTTAATGGCTGACAAGAGAAGCCAAGGGAATACTTTTGTGGTTATGGCATGGAGCAAGCGAATAATTCAGTTCACTGTCGGGATAATTTCTAAGAGTTAAAGCAGAAATCTAGTGACAGTCGGAAAGCATACCAACGCCATCATAGTCTGGGCAACTTCGTTTTCGAACCGGGTTCAGAAATAAAAGAAAATACCGCATTTCCATTCTACTTTTAATCACATTAAAAAAAAAAAGAAGTCCAATGAAGTCTTAAAAAGGGACACTTACCTGAGGCCTTACCTTAAAAATCGTACAGACTAGCGACAGCACGTCTTGCCTGTTGCGGGAGCCATATACTTTGAATCAGTCTGTCAAGTGAACGTTAATGTGGCATGATTTAACAGTCAGCGCCCTCTGTGGGTGAACAGACTTTTTCCACGTGCATCACGGGCCATCAACTACGATAAACAAGCCTCTATGGCGCAGTGGTTAGCACGTTGGATTACAGACTGGAAGGTCTTGGGTTCGAATCTCTTAAGAGACATAGATTTTTTTTTCGGACACAGGTCGACTTTTACGTAGAGTGAGTGTGCTCTGGGTTCATTGGGAAGACTGTCCCAACACAGTCCAGCATGATCCACTTTACAAAATAATAATGTGTCTTTGAGAGTGTTGGTCAAATTACCTGGCCTTACTGCAGGTGTCTGTATCTCTCAGGCTCAGCTGATGCCAGGAAATTAATTTTTATGATAGAAAGCTTAGAGTACACCTCAAATCATATCATCCATAGCAGGATCATTACATCATCCTCATCATCATTGATTATCATGGAAAATAAAATATGTTTTATGTGATTGGATAGTCCCAGCTGCTCTGGTCAGATAGCAACCCCACTTTGGGATTGCCCATACACATCTTTACCTATGGTCAGCTTGTGTTTAAGTTTGTGGAGTTGGAGGTTCACAGTGGACAGGGAGGGGGTAGATGGAGTGAGGTTATGGGAGTCCCGACCTCGGATGGGTAGCTCACTAAATCTGGTTCTACGACTGAGCAAATACTGTGGTTAGTAGGGGCTTAATAAGTAGTATCATGCTATGTTAGCTCGGAACAGGCACCACTGAACACCAAAAAGTGACCCAGCAGCAGTGCAGGGCCCCTCTGGCTGGTGGCCCCACGCCAGCCTGACATTGAGGACTCCCTGTGGATGAGGCAGTGAAAACAATGCTCCCCTCCTAAACTTTGACCAACAAAATTGCTCTCTGTCTCTGTCTGTCTGTCTGTCTGTCTGTCTGTCTGTCTGTCTGTCTGTCTGTCTGTCTGTCTGTCTGTCTGTCTGTCTGTCTGTCTTCTCTCTCTCTCTCTCTCTCTCTCTCTCTCTCTCTCTCTCTCTCTCTCTCTCTCTCTCTCTCTCTCTCTCTCTCTCTCTCTCTCTCTCTCTCTCTCTCTTCTTTCTAATACACGAAAGAAACCATGGACAGATATAGTCTATCACTATTTATTCTTTATAAAATGTAACCAAGAAATGACAAAAATTTGTTGATAGTGATTCTCATGTGGATGAATACCATGATTATGTATATATAAAACATTGTATATTATTAAGAATATGGTTATGTAACATGTTTCACTATTGAATATCCATGTTATGGCTGATGTATTACTTCTATTCTCAAAATCATAATCATTATTTCACCAAGGGGAATATGGGACGGAGGGGGGCGGGGGGGGGGGGGGGGGGGGGGTCTCAGTATAAATAGCATTCCTGCCTTCATGAAATTATGTGCTAATAATGTCCTCTGTTCAATACTTCTCTGTAAATCTGCCTTGTTTCACCATGTTTATTCTTTCTGTTAATTTTCTTATTTCACTTCTTATTTTTTCATTAGCTCTCTTTTATGGATTTTAACTCTACACATTCAAGTTTCATTATATCCTTACAACTACCGAATTGGCACTTATTACCCCTTAGTCTCTACAGCCTAGCTAGATAGGAAATGTCAATCTTCAGGTTCCAGACCTGGCTGGTCAGAGGCGAAAGATCTGAAGTTTAGCTAATATCTCAAAATGTTGCCTTAGTTAAGTACAGTTTTAAAAAGCAACAGAAAATCCTGACTGGGGATACAGGCCATTTAAACCACTTAGTGAGTGGTAATATCCAGTCCCTTGAATATACAACCCACCACGACATTACATACATAGAAGAAAAAAAAAAACAGATGAAATTTCACTCAGAAAACTGTTGGCTGTAACTAAATAATAATAATAATAATAATAGTAATAATAATAATAATAATAATAATAATAATGTTTGCCCTTTTTTCATAAAGATTTATGAATCAAAATGCACACATGTATACATAATCAACCTGTGCACATGGCACTCCAACATATCTAAAATAATAAATGTGGACACCAAAAAATTAGTGTGTCTAACTAGGATATCTTGTTTGTTATCATTTTTGTTATTAAAAAATACGGGATGATTCAGAGTCAGAAAAAGTCCAAAAGCAAACACACAAAGTGACTAACAGTTAAAGGGAAAGAACTGATTCAAAAGCAAAGAAATTTAGCTAGCAGTAGTGTGGTTCCCTTGAATTAAACATAAATTAGTGTTCCATTTCTGTTTTTATGTGATATGAATAATGTGAGGTGTAGTAAGCAAGCTACAATATATTGGAGAGAGGGAAGCCTTGTGGTTAGAACATTATGCTCTCAACTTGACAACAGGGGTTTGAATCCCTTTCAAGTGCTTTTTTCTCCTGGATTAACCTCAGTGCAGACTTCACTCTCCCCAAAAGTCCTTCCGATGAAACTATAAACCAAGGCCCCATGTGCAAACCCATGCAGAACATCTTGCGCGCATGTTAAATCCTGTTCCGCTTTTTGAAAGAGTAGGCCATTGTCTGCCAGTTTGAACAGATGACAAAATTTGCAAAAACTGCCTACACAGGTGGGCTGGATGTAAAAACAACAACAAAAAGCACATGCGTGCTTAGTTCATTATCATTGATATGATAACAAATACATAAATGAATGATAAATATTACCAAGGTTGTCTGCCATCTATTTCTTTTCTTGTTGTCTGTATCAGTAAACACATGCCTTTTTTGGTGGGCAAACGGCTGAATGAATGAATGATCTTTTATACAAGAGAAAGCTACTAAATTCCACATGCTATGCAGGAAGCACACTCAATTTAGGTTTTCCTTTTTAGTATTTTTTTTAGGATAATCATTCATTAAGTGTTTAAAAAAATCAGAGCCAAAACTTCACCCTGGGTTCGCCATGTCACCTCTAAGATAATTAGGCGGACATTGCACTGGTCATAATCACGTTTCCAGGAGGACTCATCCAGTGTAATAATTAAATTTACAAACCGAAATATTTCTCTCACATGTCTGTGTGTTTCCTGTCTTAAACTGTAGGGGCAATTACCCAGCAAAAACTGTGAAGATGATTGTTTCCAAAACTTCATTATTTTCTCTTCTGTTTTACAAGTGAGAGTCTTGTCTGCGTCAAATGCTGTTTGGTATGTCTATATCTAGAACGCCTGTCATTTGTTGTTGTTGTTGTCGTTGTTTGTTTCATGGAGACATCTTGCCCTAAAATATTCAAGAAACCACAATCAAAATACAAAATAGCTGCTTACAAGCTAATTGCAGGATAAAAAACAAGCTGCTTTTGTCTCAAAGCAATTTCAACTTAATCACTTAAATTACCCGCCCCTACCTGTGGGGAAGGGGGGAGGAGCATTTAGTATAAATAGCATCCCAGCTTTTTCAAATATCTGTGTTAGGAATTCCCTCTTTTCGAACTCTGTGTTTTTGCCTTGTTCTTTTTCTTCCTGTCACCCCCTCCTTGTCTATTTTCTGTCTTCTTGGACCATTTTGCTGCCTTTTTTCAGAAAGGAAAATTAACAAGATGGCAGTTTTCTCCTATACTGAAGTCTGACTTGTCAGGCGCTTTATTTTCGCTCATAGTGAGAGAAACCAGTGGCTGCTGTCTGAGGGTTTAAGGAAGAAGAGGATGGCAGAAGCAACATCATCAGTACTTGTGTTAGAAGTAGTGTTAGCCTTCGCAGTGGAAGTGGTAGAAGTTGTAAGAGTAGTAGGGTTAGCAATGATACTTGTATTAGTATTACCAGTATAGAGGACATGTACCATTACACGGATACTGCTGCTACTGGTATTGCTCTTGCTATTTGTACAAAATCCAATTAGCCCCAAAACAAAAGAAAAGGGAATTTTGCAACTGCCACGTTACAAAACTGACATAATTCTTCTGCCTCCCTCCCCCTCCTCCTCCACCTCCATCTCCTCCACCTCCTCCTCCTCCTCCTCCTCTTACTACTACTACTACTACTACTACTACTACTACTACTACTACTACTACTACTACTACTACTACTACGACTACGACTACTACGACTACTACGACTACTACGACTACTACTACTACTACTACTACTACTACTACTACTACTACTACTACTGCCGACGCTGCCGCCGCTGCTGCTGCTGCTACTGCTACTGCTGCTACTGCTACAAGGGCGAGTTTTACCTCAAAAAAACAATAGCACAATAACAGAGCACGAAAAGCCCCCCAATCAGTTTTATGAAAAATCATTTCCCCCAATGAAAGCAAACAATAATTATTGCCATTCAATTCTGTGACAATGCACAAAACAGTTTCTGGGGTAAAGTAGCCAAAATGCAACCCCTTTCCCTCTCCATCCCTCCCCCCCCTCCCTTCCCCCCTCCCTCCTTCTTCCACGACCAACTTGACAACATGTTTATGGAATGCGGCAGTGTTCCACAGAGAACACTCCAGTCCAGAAAAAGGAAGGGATGGAAATGGAATTCCTCATGAGGACAATGACCGTTAACTGCTTGTTTGCTGAGAAATCAGGAACATGTTTGTGTTCACTTTTTCTGTTTTTCTTTCTCAGCTAAGGAAGGGAGGGAGGAGGGAGTGTTTACAGGTCAGGGTCTGATTCACAAAGAGGAAGCTTTCAACTCAGATTTGGGATTCCGAAACTGTAACGTCAACATGGACATTAACTTTTATTTAGGATCTTTTAAAAAAAAATAATGACCATTAAGAGTTTAATCTGGGTAGCATTCAACATCTGAAACAACAGTAACAATAACATGGACGAGGAAGAAGCCATCAAAAGGGAAGACGTTTGTAATATTTCAAGTAAACAGCGAGACATTAAATAATAAAGATTATAAAGCGGGCAAACAACAAAAAGAAAACTAGCTTATTTGAATCAGGAAGCTAACATTTGTCGATTCTAGTCATAATACTGCTGTTATTCTCTCCTCTGTGGTTATGTGTGTTTTTATCTGTATGTTTATCTGACTACCTGTGTGTCTGTCTCGTTTTCTCATCTCCTCTCTCCCCACCCACCCACATACACACGTGCGTGTATTTTTCAGAAGAATAGGCCATTGTGTGCTGGTGGGAACGGATGACAAAATTGCACGACTGCATGAACACAGGGATTGAATGTAAAACAGGAACATGAGTGCTTATCCCATTTCTGTGTGTGTGTACATGTATGTGTGCGCGTGCGAGTGTTTGTATTTGCGTGTGTGTGTGCGTGCGTACGTGTGTGTGTGTGTGTGTGTGTGTGTGTGTGTGTGTGTGTGTGTGTGTGTGTGTGCGTGTGTGTGTGTGTGCGTGCGTGTGTGTATGTGTGTGTGTGTGTGTGTGTGTGTGTGTGTGAGTGTGTGTGTGTGTGTGTGTGTGTGTGTGTGTGTGTGTGTGTGTGTGTGTGTGTGTGTGTGTGTATGTGTGTGTTATTTCAAGAAAACGTTGTCAGGGTCGTGTCAACAAATTATATTTTATAAAGAAATCGTTCTGCTGCTCAGCTTAACACAAGACGGGCCATAATGCATAAACACTCCAAGAGTAAATGAGTTTGTTCCAAGTCAACTTTAATCATATAAACACTATGAAAGAGAGAGAGAGAGAGAGAGAGAGAGAGAGAGAGAGAGAGAGAGAGAGAGAGAGAGAGAGAGAGAGAGAGAGAGAGAGAGAGAGAGAGAGAGAGAGAGAGAGAGAGAGAGAGAGGGAGAGAGAGAGAGAGAGCACTGGTTGCACTGGGAAAATAAATCTGGATGTTCTGTCTGTTTGGTTACAGAATGATGTTTCCATGCCATTTGTTATTGTAAATATGATTATGATTACGTGTGTCATCTCAATATACCCGATATCATATTAGCATTACCTATATAATCTTTATGAGGTCTTGTATGATACATTCCATGAGTTATCTATTATTCATTTTACATATATATTACTAGGCTTTAATCCCATGATACATTCATCATCGGCTAACTGTTATAAGGGGAAAGCGGAAAACGATGTGATAGAACAGCAACCACCTGAGATAAAATGCACTGTGATACGAAATGAAACCTAAACAGTCACCAGCCACCATGGTGCCTTGGTTAACCCCTTGGGTTGCAGGTTAGAAGGTTGTACTTTCAGCTAAGTTGGAGTCACATGGGTTTTGTTTGTTTGTTTGTTTTTTGTTTTTATTTTTTAACAGAAGCCGGATCCTGGCAAGAGTGAATGTGCTGTGGGATCTTTAAAAGGTCAACGATTGTGACCCGACCCCACAGTCGAGTATCATCCACTTTAGGGATGCAAGTTTGCGAGTATCGGTTGCAACCAAAACTTTCAAACTTGCATCCCTAAAGTGGATGAAACTCGATTGTAGGTGTCTGTATATCTCGGGCCTGGTTGACGCGATGATATGTTATGACAGTAAGCATATAATATAATCCTGTCAAGTAGTCTCAAAGCACATGCACTTCCACAGCAGCAGCATTACATTATTTTCCCTTCACATTGATTATCATGCAATAAAAGAAAACTGTCACTGAATCGCTGTTCCCAGTAGCTCTAACCCCATGGTGACCCCAGTATCGGTTTCCCCATCCACTTCTGTGCCTGTGGTGAGTTTGTGTCGGGGCTTTTAGGGTAGAGGGTTCACGGAAGAAGGTTGTTAGAGGGACGTTGTGGTGGTCACCATCCCGAGTGGAAGTCTCACCCAGTCTGGCACAGCAACTGGGCTGATAGTGTTAGAGGGCTTTAGAAAGCGGTATCCTGTTTCGTGAACTCTAAACAGGCACCACCAAAGTGACCCAGCAGCAGGGCAGGGCCTCGGTGGCTAGTGGCCCCAAGGGTGGCCTGGTATTGATAGACTCCCTGTGGATTTCTAAACTGAGACACAGTGAGTCTTGGTATGGCTGGGAAGGGAAGGCTGAAATAAGCAGCGTGGGGACAGCAGGTAATTTACATAACAAGATAAAGCAACAAAAATAAGAGGAATTTAACAACATAACATAAGATTAGATTAAAGAAGAAAATAAGAAAAAAGTAAAACAAAAAAAGTGTAAAACACACTGCCATAAGTTTATCAGATAAAGGAAACTAGACACGTAAGTGTCCATTTTCATAATGACCCTATTTGAAAACCCCCATCGTCATCGTCACCATCATTATTATGAGGATTATAAACATCAGCAACACCGTTATGTCTGTACGACGTATCGCTGATGCTATTGTTGTTGCTGATGCTGATGATAATGATGATGGCAATGATGATAATGATGATTGTGGCAACAATTCTGATAATGAGAATGATGATTTATCGAGTCGTTCATGTAGCACAGACACACGTGTTATTGCAGCCAAAGCTCCATATTCAGACTGCATTTCATAGGAGCACAATCAAACACAGCTATTTCTTCATTCATTTGTAGTGCCTAAACAGAGAGACAAAGCCCTGCCGCCTGTTTGCACTGTTGCATTCCAAACTGCTTTTTGAATTATTGCATTCAAGCTAATTTTATTTCCAAGGAGTTAGCTCGTTAAAAGAATTGGATTAATAGTTGAGATCAATGCACGGCGAGGGGTTAATTTCTGTTTTCGTTCATTGAACAAACACGGTTCAGAAAGTGTGCACACACAAAAACACACACACATACACAAACACACACACTCGTGCGCGTACAGGTGCGCGCGTGCGCGCGCGCACGCACACACACACACACACACACACACACACACACACACGTACACACACACACACACACACACACACACTCAAGCTAGCTGACTGACTAGTTAACTCTCTCTCTCTCTCTCTCTCTCTCTCTCTCTCTCTCTCTCTCTCTCTCTCTCTCTCTCTCTCTCTCTCTCTCTCTCTCTCTCTCTCTCTCTCTCTCTCTCTCTGGGAGGTCAGCACTGCAGTTGTACCCAAATTTTCATCTGCTAAGTTACAGGCAAAATGTATCACTTTTGTCTTTAAAAAGGTTATGATCTTGATGGGATAATACTTGATAAGTATCATTGCTTATAAAAAAAGATGAAGTCAAAAGCGATGTTGTACTGCTAAGTAGTAGTAGGCACCTATCAGTCTCGGAAGACTATGGAGTTGCGCTCTAGTCTTTAGAGCGCAAAGCCTGGGTAGGTAAGTATGGAGGGCAAGCTGTTGCCCATGCAGCAGATCCCCCTTTCCACGCCACTGGAATGGTCCATTGGAAAGGCAATGACCGATACGAATGGTTCCAGTACTGTCACAGGAGCCACCAGAACGTTGCCATGTACAGGCCTGAGTCGCCCTGGGATTGCAACTCCTCGATTTTTCTTCAGGGATGGTGTCTAAACACGACACCTGTGTACATGCTGTTTTTTAAAATAATGTTGTCATCCGCTCCTATCGGCACACGATGGCCTGTTCTTCCGAAAGACGGAACGGGGTTTTAACGTGTGTGCAAGATGTTCTGCGTGCGTTCGCACACGGGGCCTCGGTTTATAGTCTCATCCGAATGACATTGACATTCGGTTCAATGTTTTCGTCAAACTGGGAAGAAAGGGCATTGGTGGGTACGAACCCAGAAACTCACGGTTTATATATTGGCAGGCGAACGTCTTAACCATCCTGCCACCTTCCTTCCTTCTACTTCTTATTCACAAATATAAGAGACTATAACATTGCTGGTGGACAGATGTAACATATGTGTTCTGTTGCTGTTGGACTGGAAATGACATGACAATGATGATACTAATGTAAATAATAGTAGTGATGATGATGGTAATATGAAAATAACGATGTCGGTATTGGTGATTTGCTTAGAAATTCTCGTCGTTATTATTGTTTTCTTTTTCACCGTTACTCTAATTAGTGTGATATTTATCAGCAACATCATCAGCGTGTTGCTGTTATAATTATCTTTTCTTTTTTGGATTGTTGTTGTTGTTGTTGTTGTTGTTGTTGTTGTTGTTATTGTTGTTGTTGTTGTTGTTGTTCTTCTTCTTCTTCTTCTTCTTCTTCTTCTTCTTCTTCTTCTTCTTCTTCTTCTTCTTCTTCTTCTTCTTCTTCTTCCTTTTCTCAATTCTTCTTCTTCTTCTCAATTCTTCTTCTTCTTCTCAATTCTTCTTCTTCTTCACAATTCTTCGCGATTCGTCTTCTTTTTTTTCCTCTTCCTCCTCCTCCTCCTCCTCCTCCTCCTCCTCCTCCTCCTCCTCCTCCTTCTTTTCTTCTTCTTCTTCTTCTTCTTCTTCTTCTTCTTCTTCTTCTTCTTCTTCTTCTTCTTCTTCTTCTTTGTCCTCCTTCTTCGCCTTTCTCTTCTGCCTTCTTCTTGTCCCATTTTTAGTGATTTGAGAATTGAAGATTCAAGTGCGGTAATTGCATGCACGAACATACCAATGCTTGATTTAACCCTGTTCCACTGATTCCAAACACAATTCCTGTTCCCTGGTAATCAGGCTGCATGATATAAAAACTGGAACAGTTTTTCCTTGAATCACACTCCATCCTTCCCTTTCACCCATGTTTACATCCAAATTTCCATGTAAAAAAACTCTGTGCTAATCTGACCACAGCACAGACAGCAGTTCAGAGGGGACAGACGGAAATGAGATCAGAAGCTGGAAGCTGCTTGATTAACAGCATGTTTGCAGAGAAATGAGGAATAAAGAAAATAGAAAAACAAAAATATTTTTCCTCTGCTAGAGTTTCTTGCAGTTCATTAACTGTGGCAGGTTCAGGCCTGTGACTGAAATAAACTGTGACCTATAGAACATCCTTAAAATGAACTTTGTCCTGTAAACTATCCGGATAATGTAATGCGACCTATGAAACATCCTGAATGCCGTGTTGCCATCTTCTGCGATCCTTTTTTCAGCATCAGGGGCCATATTGTCTAGTCGTGACTGAAAAAAAATGTCTTAGTTACAAAGGATGTGGCGTGGAAGATAAAACATAAATTTGACTCTATGACATGTAGATCTGAACTACTACAGGTCACAATAATAAGCGTCTTTTATAGCAGAACTATTAGTAGTGAAATCGTGCGTTTTTTAATTGATATTCTTACTTGTGAAATATTTTGAACATTATAGAATGATTAAAAATGGATTTATGCCCATCTATGTTCTTTGCTTTTGTCATAAGCATACATGATGTCATAAATTTGAGTATTGATCTTTGGTTTAGTTGTGTGTCTGTTTGTGGGTTTGCTTTTTTCATGTTTATTCTATAATGATGATTATAATATGTCTTGCAATATATTTATCTATATGTGTGAAAACCTTTGTATGTATGTATGTACATCAGTCTGTATAATTGTCTGTTTGCTTCGGCTGCTTCTGTAGGCATTCTCTTGTCATTTTTCAGGTTGATATAATTACAGAGGTATTTTTTTAGCTCATGATAGGAGAGCTTATACTAAATTGCTAATGGATATACATGTTAATATATATCATTTATCAGAGCTAAAGATACGAAAGCTGATACCAAATTACTAATGGAATATATATTCACACACACACACACACACACACACACACACACACACACACACACACACACACACACACACACACACACACACACACACACACACATATATATATATATATATATATATATATATATATATATATATATATATATATATATATATATATATATATATATATATATATATATATATATATATATATATATGTGTGTGTGTGTGTGTGTGTGTGTGTGTGTGTGTGTGTGTGTAATTTACTGGAGCTAGTGATATCAAAGCTGATACCACATTGCTGATGAATTATATTGACTCACGTTTCTGAACTTTTAAAAAGAGCAGTGGACTTGAAAAAAAAAATTAAGAAGACACAAAAATGGGATTTTAAACAGGAAGGGGCATAATTAGTTGTTTGTCTGCATATAGGAAAATTTGGGTTAAAAATTCCGATTGTCCTGTTGTTTTTTTTCTCTTCCTGTTGCAGTCAAAAACTGATACCTTTGATTAAAACGAACCACACTATTCTGCAAAACATCGTCAGAGCCATTTAAAATTCCTTTGATGTGTTGTATCGATCCAATTAACAATAACTGTCCTATTAGGCTTTCAGTAATCATATTGGTGAATTATGGAGAATTTGGTGTGTAAAGCGAGTTCACAGTTCTTTTTTTTTTTTTTTTTTTGGTGAGATTGTACGGCAATGAATGATCCAGAATGTCAAACAAAAATGGTGTTGAAAAAATCTGCCTTGCTTTGAGGAAAGGATTGAAGTAAACAGTAAAGGTGTCCCATAACCTGTGTGGTCGTAGGGGAGCAAGGCATCAGAGACCTCAACTTCACTAGGGGCCAGTATATCGAGGGCCGCGCCCATCTCCTCTCTCTCGCTGCTTTACTCTCCATGACCCTAAAGAGGGCAGGTATCCATTTAAAGTTGGGTGAACTGGGGGGACTGTACTGAAGCCAAAGTGCGCACGCGGTCACCCATCCAACTGGTAACCACGCTCGATGCTGCTTAACCGTGGCTGGGGGAAAGGAAGTACTCTGACCACTGAGCTATCCTGTCCCCAGGATTGAAATAATCCAGAATTTGTTTTTCCCTCAGACTGTGGTGCTCGCTTTTATTGTTTAAGCTACTGAGAGTTAATGGTTGCAGAAAAATGATGCATTTCTTTAAGAGGAGGAAAAGGTTTTGAATGTGGTGATTAAATCCTGTTTTCCACGATCAATGAATACAGATTTACTGCCTATCTGCTTTCCTGTAAGCATCTCTGCGTTTGTGTCTGGTTTTGTGTATACGTCAGTCTATCTCTCGGCTTGAATTTTGCTTCGTGTTTGGTGTTGTCGTTTTTAATCGGATAATGTCTGTGGTTATCAAATTATTCTGTCTCTGTAGTGGTTAATCTGTCTGCCTGTTTCTTCCGTGTTGTCTGGTTTTTGCATTGTGTATATCACTTTCATTCACGGCAGGGTTTTTTCTGTGTAGAGTTCGGCCTGTACTGCCCACGGAGCGTGCATGGTTGGTACAGCAGCAGCGCTACCCGTTATTTATTTTCTTTTTATATCTGTAGTGTGTATTTTTTTTCTCATACTAAAGTGCCTCTTTCTACAGATTTTTTCTAGGGAAAACTTTTTTGTTGTTGCTGTGAGTGATTTTACGTGCACTAAATGCTTTTGTATACATGACTTCGGTTTATGGTCTCATCCGAAAGACTAAAACCCAAACCACCCTTCACAGTCTAGAGGGTGGGAGAAAATTCTACGCACAAACTGGAATCAAACCCGGACTTTAGACTTTCTAGTCAGGTGTGTTTCTTCTAGACTACTGATTGCATCATTCAGTCTAATACTTAAGAATTGAATTTGACACAGATCTAGAAAGCCTCACTGCAAGTTAAAAAAATGATAAAAGATATACGTGTGGGATTAAAAAGATTTCGAAAGGACTACTGTGCTACCTTTCTACCCCTGAAGAACGGTACTCTGACGCACACACATGGTTCATACTTTACTCTGACGCACACACATGGTTCATACTTTACTCTGAAGCACACACGGGGTTCATAGTTTACTCTGAGCACACACATGGTTTATACTTTAATCGTACGCACACACATGGTTCATACTTTACTTTGACGCACACACATGGTTCATACTTTACTCTGACGCACACACATGGTTCATACTTTACTCTGACGCACACACAGGGTTCATACTTTACTCTGACGCGCACACATGGTTCATACTTTACTCTGACCCACACACAGGGTTCATACTTTACTCTGACGTACACACATGCTTCATACTTCACTCTGAAGCACACACACGGTGTATGCATTCCAGATTTAGACTGAAAACACCACCATTCATTCAGAAGATCAAATGTCTCCAGAAACATCATGGAGAAAGGTTTCCTCTTTTATCAGCTCGCATTACTCATTAGGAAGAGGGATAGAAGTCTCTGAAAAAAAGTCTGTTGCCATCTTTAAAAAAAAGGATGTGAGTGCCATTAGCAATCTTCTTGATTTTCTTTTCCACATCAGGGTGTCAAGTTGCGAGATGACAGCTGCATTAATTGCCTGCGTACTTGATAAAGAATCAGATGACTGTGGCATGAACTCAGTCTCTGTGTGTATCTGGTAAAAATGGCTCTCCATAATGAATGGAAGTGATTGAAGTGACATGTCCTACTTTCAGGCCTGAATCTGAGGATGCTGTTTTGTTTATATAGAGGGTAGGGTTGTATCTGTATAGTGTGTTTTGTGTGGATTTTGTCAGCTGATACAAGGCAAAGAGTTGCCTGTTGTTATGTGTTCTGAACATGGTGTTATATATCTATATATCTACACACACACACACACACACACACACACACACACACACACACACATATATATATATATATATATACATATATATATATATATATATATATATATATATATATATATATATATATATATATATATATATATATATATATATATATATGTATATATAGGACCCCCAAAACAGTCGCAGACATAAACTTCATGCCAAAAGGCACCTACAATATTTATCACAGTGACTCCTGGGTGTGATGAATAACAACATCAACAACAACAACGACATCATCACCATCAACAACAACAACAAACCCAACAACAACAACAACAACCACCACGTATAAAAGCTACACACTTAGTCAGATGTATGTAGGGGAGACTGAAGACTATCGTTATATCTGTGTTGTTGATGCCTGTGTGCAGTTAGGACTGCCAGCCTGTGATGACAATGAACTGTCGACAACCTTCAATCTCTTAAGACCATGGAGTTGCGTTCTAGGTGTTCATTCTGGGACAGCGTCAGTACCGTGTGTGGCTGGCCATTTCGACACGGGAATGACAACCCCTATGGCAGAGGGCACAGATGAAATCTGACGCTGATCTGTAAAACACTCTGAATGCGGCATCACATTTCTCTGATCTGTTTTGCCCCGAAATGAGCTGACAATCAACGTCATAATTATAGCAGCTGTAATATTTGCTCCCTGTAGATTGTAAGAAATGTTGGTGTCGAAGAGAAGTTGTGGTCTGCCTGAATTCCTTGAGGTACATTGGCTGGAGATGACAGATGAGAAGATATTTAGATGATGTGGTTTTTATTTTGCAATGATAATGTAAATAAAGGATTGTACCTCTTGTGCTTTTACTGCATCTTTTATTGTATCAGTTTCAATATATGGCTGTATAGTCCTGCCTTTGTGTTTTTATGGGAATGAAGGTTATGGTTAATGTTGTCCATCGCTATCTTTTTTCGTGGATTTGTGTTGTCTTGGTGTCTAATTCTCCGTCTATCAGCCTGTTTGCATACTTCATTCGTCTTGTTCTGGTTTCTTGATAAAATAAACTGTACTGAGTACAAACTACACAAACTGTCAATGTTCTCCTAGTAAAACTACCCAGAGTAGACACATAACCACATTGCAAATTTATCGTTAATTTTTTTTTATATGTTCATTACTTGTTTGGAAGTAGGCATAAGTCAGTCTCAGAGACTATGAAGCTGCTATCTAGACTTTAGAGCGCAAAGCCTGGGTAATTAAGTATGGATGGCAAGCCGTTACCCGTGTAGGAGATCCACCCCCCCCCCCCCCCCCTCCCTCTCCACGTCGCTGGAGTGGTTCATTGAAAAGGCAATCGCCGCTACAAATGATTCCAGTGCCGTCGCAGGAGCTGCCAGAACGTTGCCATAATATATAGGCCTACAGCCCCGAACGGCCCTGGGGAATCCAACTACCCGATTTTTTTTCTCAGGGATGGTGTCTAAACGCGACACCTGTGTTCATGCTGGGTTTTATTTTGTCATCCACTCTACCGGCACACAATGGCCTGCTCTTCGCAATGGCGGGATGGGTTTTAATTAACGTGTGCCCATGATTTTTTGCATGCGTTCGCACACGAGGCCTCGGTTTATAGTCTCATTCGAATGACTTTCTTCAGAAAAAAAAGATAAATCAACATGGTTTGTGTATAAAAATGATACATGAGATTGGTTTGTAAAGAAAGTTGATAAATGACCATAGCTTGTGTATGAACTTGATAAATTATCATACAAACTTAATGAATATTGATGCTTTGTTTGGCAATTTGATAATTTATCATGTTTGCGTAGAAACGTGACAAATATATTATTGTTTGTGTAGAAATTTTATGAATTATAAATATTTTACCAACAACCTTACTGAATCGCCACTATTATCAAAACGTCAACGACTCACACTGAACTATTTCATAAAGCACACTTCCTCCTTTCAAAAGCTTGATGCTAATTGAAAGGAATGCTGATTTCATAGGACACAGTGAAATTAACCGTGAACTGGCAGAGAGAAAATTGAGGAAAAAAATGTATCTGCCTCCTGTGTGTGTGTGATATTCTTGATTGTTAGAAATTTGAAAATCAAGAGAGAACCTTTGATTATGGATTGGGTTAAATGAAATGTTGTGTTCTGAAATGGTGTGATTGTGGTCTGTGCCCCCCTCCCTCCCTCCATAATTAGATGTCACAAGGTCAATGAAGGGTCTTCCTCTGATTGAGGAAGTGGATGAGAGTTTTTGGACAAGAGAGGACATAGCAATGTCACCTGATGCCATTGTTAACTTCGGCTTTCATTTTCAGGCCGTTTTCCTAGAAATGTGTGGAGGTGTTTTGTTTTTTTTTCTCATAAGATTGAGAACAGGACGGTTGTGTGTGTGTGTGTGTGTGTGTGTGTGTGTGTGTGTGTGTGTGTGTGTGTGTGTGTGTGTGTGTGTGGTGTGTGTGTGTGTGTGTGTGTGTGTGTGTGTATGTGTGTGTGCATGTGTGTGTGTTGTTGTGTGTGTGTGTGTTGGGGGGGTTGTGTGTGTGTAGTGGGGTGTGTGTGTGTGTGTGTATTTATTATCATTTATTATTTATTTATTTGTTATTTATTTTATTTATTCTTTTATATCGAGG
This sequence comes from Stramonita haemastoma, assembly GCA_030674155.1. NCBI lineage: Eukaryota > Metazoa > Mollusca > Gastropoda > Neogastropoda > Muricidae > Stramonita > Stramonita haemastoma. Next base: position 52,550,443 of record CM060334.1, read on the forward strand.
ATAACAGAATAAGCAATCATATGCTTTTTTTCATCCGGTCCCCGTGTGTATGCAGTTTTGTAAATCATGTCATCTGTTCCCACCGGCACACGATGGCCTACTCTTACGAAAAGCGGAACAGGATTTAACGTGTGCGCAAGATGTTCTGCGTACGTTCGCACACGGGGCCTCGGTTTAAAGTCTCATCCGAAGGACTTTTGGGGAGAGTGGAGTCAGCACTGATGTTAACTCCAGGAAGAAAATTTCCTCGACCGGACTCGAACCCGGGTCTTCAAATTGCCAGCGCAATGTTCTGACCACAAGGCTATCCCCCCCCCCCCCCCTGTGTCTGTGTATCTGTGCGTGGAAAACGGCCTGAAAAAGAAGGCTGGAGTTAACAATGGCATCGAGTGTCATTGCTGTGTCCTCTCTTGTCCAAAAACTGTCATCCGGTTCCTCAATTAGAGAAAGACCCTTCATTGACCTTGTGACATCTAATTATGGGGAAAGGGGGGGGGGGGGGGGGGGTACAAACCACAATCACACCACTTCAGAACAGAGCAATTTATTTAACCCAATCCATAACGAAAGGTTCCCTCTCCATTTCAAATTGCTAACAACGAAAAGATATCACACTCAGGAGGCAACTACATTTTTCGTCCAGTTTCCTTGCAAAGGTTAATTTCATCATGTCCCTTATCAGTGTGTTCCTTTCAATTGGGAACACTATTTTGACAGGAGGAAGTGTGTGTTATGAAATGATCCCCTGAGCATGGGGCAGTTTTTTTTTGTTTTCTTTATAAAGATTTTGATGATAGTGGTGAATGAAAAAGATTGTTGGGGAAACTATGATGATTTATCAAGTTTCTAGACAATGGTCATTTTACCAAGGTTCTACACAAACCATGAGAATTTGCGAAGTTCCGACACAAACTATGACAATTTATAAAGTTCCTACACAAACCATGATAATTAAGCAATTTTTTACACAAACCATAATACTTCAGAATCGAATGGTGTGTCTCCATGGGAATTTCTGACAAATGGTTTTTTTTTACGATGATTGAGTATTTTGTTGTTAATTCAGAATTGTTTTTTTTTAAGAAAACAAAACACAATGAAAGAAGCACAAAGGGTAGTTGAATATGCCAAGCATCAGGATTTGTTTTATCTGAAATGGGAATATGGCTGTCTATGAAGTAAGGTAGGTGATAACAGCTACACACGCAAGCTTCTCATCTATCGAAGGGATGACAACTTTACAAAACTGCAAATACACAGAACCTGGAAGTAAAAAACACATAAGTGGCTATTCTATTATCCTCAAACTAACTAACTAACTAACTAACTAACTAACTAACTAACTAACTAACTAACTAACTAACTAACTAACTAACTAACTAACTAACTAACAAATAACTAACTAACTAAATATCTAACTAACTAACTAACTAACTAACTAACTAACTAACTAATTATCTAACTAACTAACTAACTAACTGAAAAATATAATAAAATGAATAAATAAATATATGTAGTTTCTTCTCCTAAAGACATGATCTTTCTGATGATTATGATTTTGTCAAGATGGCCATTTTATATTTTGAAAACACAAAACCTTCTTCATGTGCTAGGGGGACGGGGTAGCCTAGTGGTCAGACATGGCGCTCGCAATTTGACGACCCCGTTTCGATTCCCGTTCGAGGAGACGTTTCTCCTGCAGTGAACATCAGTGCTGACTCCACCTCCCCAAAAGTCCTTCGGATGAGACTATAAACCGAGGCCCGTGTATGAACACAAGCAGAACATCTTGCGCACACGTTAAATCCTGTCCCGCTTTTTGGAAGAGTAGGCCATTGTGTGCTGGTGGGAACAGATGACATTTACAAAACTGCATACACACGGGGACTGGATGTAAAAAGCACAAGCGATATAAAATTTAAAAAAAAAAAAAAACGTAATAAATGTTTAAGTAGACTCTTAAATGTATTAATTGCTGCAAGTAAGTATGTTTGATGTTAAGATCAAAGGTAGAAGAAGAAAAATTGCAAAGAAAAAGAAGAGGGAGAATTGTGAAGCAGGAGAAAGAAATAAAAAGGAAAGAAAGAAAGAAAGAAGAGTGGGAGAAAGAAAGAAGGATAATGATATACTTTGAATCATCCTGTTTCCCACCAATGCAACTACAGCGGCCTCATCAAGGCATACACTTGCTGATTAATTTGACCTTGATCAAAGTCAAGATGACAACTGCTAAATATTTGATAAAAAAGCCCATAAGATTTTACATCTCCTTCATCATAAGATTTATAACATTTTTTTTTATCATGATTTGTAATGCCAGCTATATCGGTAGGATGATTGTTTTTTCTTCTATATAATGTCAATAAATAATAATACTCCCCCCCCCCTTTACCCACTAGACCTTGAGCATTGTCTGGGTTTTAGCATTTTAGATGAAACGATGAACCGAATTTATGTGTGCAACAAGTAATTAGTGCACGTAAAAGAGCATCGGGCAACAGGACGGTTGTCACAGCTGTCAGTTTCCCCCACTTTCAGCTCCCTCAGCTGCTAATTAGTCCAGCCCAGCCCAGATGGGGCCAGCTGGTGCTATTTATAGCAGGAACTGACCACACTTGGACATAGCCAAAGGAAGGGGAGCGCTAAATTTAAAACTCTTGTCTGAGTGATGTTGGACTTGTGCGCTGTTTTGTCCCTTTGCAACATTCTGTAGAAAAAAAGCTGCTCTGACAGGAAAGTAGATCTACATGTAGACAGGAAAAGAATATTCTTTTTTTAATGTTGCACTGCTCTTGTAGGCAGTACACTCTCTGTGAAGAGCAGTCCAAATTTCATGCAGAAAAATCTGCCGTGACTTGGAAAGGTATTCAAATTCAAATTCTTGGAAGCAGACAGTCATGGCCAGGAAAAAATCAGCTAAAAAGGAGTATTAGATACTCACATTCATCATTGTTCTCTGCTCAATAAAAAAACACATATTACTTTTAAACAACGATAAACTCTAAAGTTTTGAGAAAATAAAAAAAGCAAGCATGCAACCAACAATAGTGAGGAAATTTGTATTACTAGGATTCTTTACGTCTAGTAACAAGAGGAATGCAGGTTGTTCTCAAAGCCATTTTTTGTTGGCATCACCAATCATTTATTGCAAAAACACGCCCCAACAAACAAACGGAAGAAATGTGAACCCTCTTTACACACCCAAACCCTCATAAATTGGCAGGGCAATTACTGAAAGGCTAACAAGGCAGTAATTATCATCATTATTTTGGTTTGGAGAAACAGATCAAAGAAGATAACAAATTGCTCTGACGCTGTTTTGCAGGTTAAAGAGGTTCATTTTAATCAAAGATACCAGTTTCTAAGTGCAGCAGGAGGCAACCATTTGCAGAGGAAACAAGCCGCACTTCCCTGTCCTCATCCCTGATTTCTCTGCACGCAAACAACCAGCTGTTTATGTGGCTTCCTGTTTCAAATTCCATAGTTGTCTTTTTCTTCTTTAGAACCAGTACCTGCTTCAAGAATCTGCGAAATATGGATTGGCGTAGTCTTTTGCATTATATTTTTTAGCATTAATTTTCGTAACATTAGCTGTAGTAACTAAAAAGCTAGGTAAAGGTGTCCCATAACCTAGGCGGTGGTAAAGGAGCAAGGCACCAGAGATCTCTGCTTCTCTAGGGGCCAGTATATTGAGGGCGGCGCCCATCTCCTCTCCCTCACTGCTTTGCCTTCCCTGACCCTAAAGAGGGCAGGTACCTATTTACAGCTGGGTGAACTGGGGGGGGAGGGGGGGGGGGGCTGTACTGAATCAAAGGTGCGCGAACAGTCACCCATAAAAATGTTTACCACGCTTGATGCTGCTTAACATGGCTTTGGAAAAGTGAGCCCTCTGGCCACTGAGCTATCCCGATCCCTATTATCTTGTAATATATGAGCACCAAAATAACAGACTTACCTAAGGCAGGCAAATAATCATGGAAAAGGCAGAGGTAAACAGACCAATACACTTACTGATGTACAAACAGACATACAGTTAGACAGACAGATGGATAAAGACGGAGCCAGGCAGCATGAAGGCATTATTCAAACAGACAAATACAAACAGATAAACAGAAACAGAGGCAGGAGAAGGGAAATACATGTTCGGAGCCAGGACACAACATTTCCTTTTGAGAAAAATTCTCAAAACATGGACAGCCAGAAATCCAGTTTTATTGTTATCAATTCCAAAATGGCCGGCAGGCAGAATAGGAATTAAACACACACACACACACACACACACACACACACACACACACACACACACACACACACACACACACACGTACACACACACACGTACACACACACACGCACACACACACACACACACACACACACACACACACACACACACACACACACACATACACACACACCATAGCCCATGATATGCTATTGAATGATATTCTTTCTATTAATTTTTGATACAAAGACAAATAAAAAATCCCTTCTTCCAGAGAACAGTTCTTGTAACTGAGGCAGACAGCAATCACTGCAGCCTTCATCTGACAACATTAGCTGGACGGGATAGCCTAGTGGTCAGAACATTGCGCTGGCAATTTGACGACCCGAGTTCGATTCCCGGTCGAGGAGATTTTTCTCCTGGAGTTAACATCAGTGCTGACTCCACTTTCCCCAAAAGTCTTTCGGATGAGACTGTAAACCGAGGCCCCGTGTGCGAACACACGCAGAACATCTTGCGCACAAGTTAAATCCTGTTCCGCTTTTCGTGAGAGTAGGCCATTGTGTGCCGATGGGAACAGATGACAATATTTACACAACTGCATACACACGGGGACTAGATGAAAAAGCACATGGGTGCTTATTCTATTATCCTCGATATAAAAGAAAACGATTTAAAAAATGACTCTCGATGCAGGAATAAAAGGAGATTGCACATGGTACCTAGGCTGTTTTATACGTCACGGTTCATTTTAATCACAGTCCTGAACGTGCCACAGTTAATGAACTGCAAGAAACACTGGCAGAGGAGGGACATTTTTTTTTCTTTCTGCTTTCTTGTTTTCTCATTTATCTGCAAACATGCAGTTAATCAAGCAGCTTCCAGCTTCTGATCCCATTTCCGTCTGTCCCCTCTGAACTGCTGTCTGTGGTGTGGTCAGATTAGCACAGAGTTTTTTTTTCAATGAAAATTTTGATGTAAACATGGGAGAAAGGGAAGGATGGAGTGTGATTCAAGGAAAAACTGTTCCCACTGTTTATTTTATGTTGCTTGATTATCAGGGAAGTGGAATTGTGTTTGGAATCAGTGGAACAGGGTTAAATCAAGCATTGGTATGTTCATGCATGCTATTACAGCTCTTGACTCTGCAACTCTGTTGACCCTGAAAATGTGGCAAGAGGAGGGCAGAAGAATTAAGCCAAGCACAACAAAGAAGGAGAAGAAGAACAACAACAGCATAAAAAAGAATAATAATTATAATAGCAACACGCTGATGATGTTGCTGATAAGTATTCAGCTGATTAAAGTAAGTGGGAACAGATGACATTTACAAAACTGCACACACACGGGGACTAGATGTAAAACGATGTAAGAACATCGTTTATACTGTATCAGTTCATATTTAACTAAACTTATCTAGAATATCCCAACAAGGACACATTCGTCTCAGTGACAAAAAATGAAAAAAGTATTTCACCATGTTGTCTGTAACGTAGCAGATGAACTTTTGGGTACAAATGAAGTGCTAACTACGAGAGAATGGGAGGGAGGGAGGGAGGGAAGGAGGTAGGGAGAGAGAGAGAGAGAGAGAGAGAGAGAGAGAGAGAGAGAGAGAGAGAGAGAGAGAGAGAGAGAGAGAGAGAGAGAGAGAGAGAGAGAGAGAGAGAATAGCTAGGTAGCTAGCTAATATTGTGTGTGTGTGTGTGTGTGCGTGTGCATGCATGCGTCCCTGCATGTGTTTGTGCGTGTGTGTGTGTGTTTGCGTGTGTGGACTATCTGAACCACGTTTATTTAATGAATGAAAACAGAAATTAACCCCTTTCCGTGCGCTAATCTCAACCATTAATCCAATTCTTTCAACAAGCCAACTCCTTGGAAATAAAATTAGCCTGAATGCAACGGTTCAAAAAGCAGTTTGGAATGCCACAATGCAAACAGGCGGCAGGGCTTTGTCTCTGATTTGAGGCACTGTAAAGGGCTGAAGAAATAGCTGTGTTTGATTGTGTGAACAATGGAACGCAGTCTGAATATGGAGCTTTGGCCACAATGACGCGCGTGTCTGTGCTACATGAACGACTCGATAAATCATCATTCTTATTATCAGAATTGATACCACAATCATCATTATCATCATTGCCATCATCATTATCATCATCAGCAACAGCAGCAACAAAAACAGCAGCAGCAGAACAGACATAACGGTGTTGCTGATGTTTATGATCCTCATAATGACGATGACGATGACGGTTTTCGAACAGGGTCGTTATGAAAGTGGACACTTACGTGTCTAGTTTCCTTTATCTGATAAATTTATAATAGTGTGTTTCACATTTTTTTGTTTTGCTTTTTCTTATTTTCTTCTTTAATGTGATCTTATGTTCTATTAATAACTTTCTCTTGATTTTGCTGCTGTACCTTGTCACGCACCTTTCCTGCTGTTCCCACACCCCTCATTTCACCCTTTTCTTCCCAGCCTTACCCAGATTCCCTGTGTCGCATATTCAAGTTTAAAATTCTATGTGGAGTGTCTCAATGACAGGCCGCCATGGGGCCACCAGCCACAGGGGCCCTGCACTACCTGTTTTGAGTTCAAGAAGCAGGATACCACCTACTGAAGCCCCTAACAGTGTTAGCTCAGTTGCGGTGCCAGACTGGGTGAAACACCCATCCGGGATGGCGACCACCACGATGTCTCTCCAACGACTTTTTTCCCGTGAACCTAAAAGCCTAAAAGCCCCGACACAATCTCATCACAGGCAGAAAAGTGGATGAGGAAACTGAAAGTGGAGTCACATGAAATTTAAGGTTGGGCCACTGATTCAGTGACAGTTGTTTTCGTTTATTGCATGATACTCAATGATGGGGGTGGGGGGTGATAATGTAATGCAGATGCTGTGGAAAGGCATATGTGACACTCCATCACGAAATGAGTCGCTTAGCACATTACCCAATTTTGCGATAGGAGCCATTAAAGGCAGATGGGGGTCAAGTTGTGAATTTTTAGATTTTCATTGATTATAAAACAATATCCGTTTATCTACCTTATAATGAAATATCTAGGAACAAGTTTCATTCCTTTTGCTTTTAAATGTGTTTTGAAAACACACAAGCCCTCATTCTGACAACCTGTTACAAAAATAAACTTGCCCGTTTCTCATTTTGTCACATTTTGGGGGGGCGGATAGCCTAGTGGTCAGAACATTGCGCTGGCAATTTGAAGACCCGGGTTCGAGTCCGGTCGAGGAAATTTTCTTCCTGGAGTTAACATCAGTGCTGACTCCACTCTCCCCAAAAGTCCTTCGGATGAGACTTTAAACCGAGGCCCCGTGTGCGAACGCACGCAGAACATCTTGCGCACACATTAAATCCTGTTCCGCTTTTCGTAAGAGTAGGCCATCGTGTGCCGGTGGGAACAGATGACAATATTTACAAAACTGCATACACACGGGGACCGGATGAAAAAAAGCACATGATTGCTTATTCTGTTATCCTCGATATAAAAGAATAAATAAATAAAATAAATAAATAAACATCCTGCAGTCTCTCATTTAAATTTGTAATAATTTTGCACAGAAATGTCCGATTTTCAATCTGTTTTTGTATTGGATAGCCCTTTTATTGGGGATTAATAACTTGTCAATAACTAAAACTTGACCTCTGGTACAATGCGACTCCTTATGTGGTGGAGTGCCACATATGCTTTGTGATTACTTGACAGGGTTGTATTCTAAGATCCCTATCATAGCATATCATAGACTCAACCAGGCCTGAGATACACAGACACCTGCAATTGAGTTTCATCCACTTTAGGGATGCAAGTTTGAAAGTATTGGTTGTGTTCGCAGTCTTCACGGGGTCACAGTATTTGACCTGTGAAAGAGCCCACGGCACATTCACTCTGGGCAGGAGCCGGCTGGTGTAAAAAGGAAAGCAAAAAACAAAACAAAACACACCCCTCCCCAACCGTATGATTCCAATTGGACTCGAAGTACAACCAATCAACCTGCAACCCAAGATGCTAATGGTGGATAGTGACGTTTTACTTTTCAATCCTTATCAAAATGTATCTTTTCTCAGGTTATTTTTGTTCTATCAAATCTTTTTTTGGCTTATAACAGTTACACTGCTTACAGATGTTTGATGGGAACATAGCGAAGAAACATTCCTCGTGTTAAATGAAAAATAGATAATTCATGGAATTTTGCATGCAAGACCACATACAGATTATTTAGATAACGCTGATATTATTATGATATTGAGTATATCAAGATGACATATGCAGTGAAAAAACACCGCATTGATACAATAACAACCCGCTTGGAAAGAGAAATGGGTAGCAAAATAGAAAGAAAATCATGTTTCCTGGTGCAGCCAGTGCTCTCTCTCTCTCTCTCTCTCTCTCTCTCTCTCTCTCTCTCTCTCTCTCTCTCTCTCTCTCTCTCTCTCTCTCTCTCTCTCTCTCTCTCTCTCTCTCTCTCTCTCTCTCTCTCGCTTTCATCTTACGAATGATTAAAGATGACTTCGAGCAAACCCATTATTTTATTTTACTCTTGGAATGTTCATACCTTATCAACCCAATCCTTGTTTTATGCTGATCAACATCACGATATCTGTATAAAATATGATTTATTGACCCGAGTCTGACCAAGTTTTCTTAAATAACACACACGCGCGCACTTGCGTACGTGTGTGCGCGCGCACACATACACACAATTAGAATAAGCAATCATGTGCTTTTTAAAAGCCAGTCCCGGTGTTTATGGAGATGTGTTATTTTGTCATCCGCTCCCAAAGGCACACAATGGTCTGTTCTTCTGAAAAGCGTTAGTGTATAATGTGTGTCTGTGTGTGCATGCGTCTGTGCGTGCACGCGCGCGCGCGAGTGTGTGTGTGTGTGTGTGTGTGTGTGTGTGTGTGTGTGTGTGTGTGTGTGTGTGTGTGTGTATGTGTGTGTGTATGTGTGTGTATGTGTGTGTATATGTGTGTATGTGTGTGTGTGTGTGTGTGGTGTGTGTGTGTGTGTGTGTGTGTGTGTGTGTGTGTGTGTGTGTGTGTGTGTGTGTGTGTGTGTGTGTGTGTGTGTGTGTGTGTGCTTCCTGATGAGGTGGGAGAGATGAGACAAAGAAAATGAGACAAACAGTCAGACAGTGATCAGAAAAAACCTACAGATAAAAACACAAAAAATCACAGAGAAGAGAATAAAGGCTGTATTATCATTATAATTTTTACATGCTTGCTTTCTGATTCAAACCAGCTCGTTTTGTTTATTTTATGCCTGCTTTAGAAATCTCTATTGCTAAATGTTTTGCTGTTTTGTCGGAAACTAACAAACATCTCTTTCCTTGTCATCGTTGTTGTTATTATTGTTATTGTTGCTGTTTCAGATGTTAAATGCTAAGCAGGTTGAGCTCTTAATGGTTAACTGATTTTTAAAAGACCCTAAATAAGAATTAATGTCGATGTTGAAGTTACAGTTTCGGAATCTCAAATTTGAGTTTACAGCTTCCTCTTTGTGAATCAGACCCTGACCTGTAAACACCCCCTCCTCCCTTTCTTCCTTATCTGAGAAAGAAAACAGGAAAAAAAGTGAACACAAACATTTTCCTGATTTCTCAGCAAACAAGCAGTTAATGGTCATTTTCCTCATGAGGAATTCCATTTCCATCCCTTCCTTTTTTCTGGACTGGAGTGTTCCCTGTGGAACACTGCAACCGTCCTTAAACATGTTTCAAGTTGCCCATGGAAGAGGGAGGGAGGGAGGCTGGGGAGGGATGGAGAGGGAAAGGGGCTATATTGTGGCTTTCCTTACCCCAGGAACTGTCTCCTGCATTGTCATAGATTTGAATGATAATATTGTTTGCTTTCAGGTCAAGGGAAACAAATTTGTATTTTGAAAAGATTGATTGGGAGCTTTTTTGTGCTCTGTTATTGTGTTATCGTTTAGTGAGCTGAAAATCGCATCTGCAGCAGCAGTAGTAGTAGTAGAATTAGTACTGGTAGTATTAGTAGCAGCAGTAGTAGGAGGAGGCAGAGTAGGAGGAGGAAGGATAGGATAGGATATGTCAATTTGTAGCGTGGCAGTTGTAAAATGCCACTCACTTTTGTTTTAGGCGTTTGTAAGATTTTTTTGTACAAATAATAAGAGCAATATTTAACAATTTTAGCAGTAACTGTGTTATGCTACTCGTCTGCTATACTGCAAGAACTGATACAAGCATTATTGCTGATCCTACTGCTTTAACAACTAGTACCACTTCTACAGCGAGGACGAGCACTGCTTCTGCTACCAGTACTGATGATATTGTTACTGCCTTCTTCTTCTTCATCCTCAATAACTCAGACAACAACTACTGTTTTCTCTCATATGAGCGAAAATACGCTGCACTGCCCTTTAAGCGCCTGACCAGTCAGGACCAGAGCATCCGACTTCAGTATGGAAGAATACTATTTTCTTGTTACTGTTTTTTTTATTGAGGAAAAAGTAGAGAGGAAAGACAAGTGCAGGTACCAATTTCTCAATCATTTTGAAATTGACTTATCAAAGATTCAAATTTTTAAAAAAATTGAAGTGAAAATAA
>CM060334.1:52573745-52583745 GCA_030674155.1 Stramonita haemastoma
TATCTTTTTGGATGAGAAAAACGTGTAGACGATATTTCCTTCTTGTCGGCAAGGTTTTGTTTTTAAACAATGTGGTTAGAACTCCAAGTTCCATGAGATATTTAAATGTTTTAATCACCGTAAATTAACTACATTCAATTTTCGACAAAATTGGTAAAAAAGATAAAGAAAAAGACGTGACAGAAAAATTTCGGTTGATAAATGCAATCGTTCTGATATTTTAGCCAGTGTGTCAGCAGGAGTGGTCAGTGTGACTGATGGTGGGTGACCTGTTGGTTTCAGGGGCTGAGGGGCTGGACTCCAGTGCCTGTGACCTGATGTGTGTGAGCGCAGCTATCTTAACGCACCTGCCCTCTCTTAAAAAAAACAAACAGGGTAAGTTACAATTCTGAGTCCAGCTGTGCCTTTTTCCTCTAAAGAACATAGGAACTTTCCGGAAAAAAAAACAAATTAATCTGCCGTGACAAGAGCTTTGGTTTGACACTGTTTGGCCCAGACCAAAAACTTTATCAGTTATTGTCGGTCAGGTGCTAAAGACTGCATTACAATGTTATGTTGAGACTGCCTTGAGCTTCGAGCTCTGAGCAAAACAGCCTGCATTCTCCTATGCGTGCGAACAAAACCCTGAAGTCGGAGTATGTCTGCCGCCATTGCCAGGTCCTTAAAAAAAGTCATGCAGGCAAACTTTTTATCAAGCACACACTGCTACCCAGTTTTGCTGTTTTAAAATGCTGGGATGAGTGGTTGACAGTTTAGAAATTAAAAAAAAAAGGTTGCATATTTGCACCCTGACATGTTCGTTTTTTTTATTTCCTCAGATATCATTCCTGGGAGACGAGGACGTCAAGAAAACATCCAGTGTGGAAGTCATCAAGAAATCAAGTGTGGAAGACGAGGACATCAAGAAAACATCCAGTGTGGAAGACATCAAGAAATCAAGTGTGGAAGACGAGGACATCAAGAAAACTTCCAAAGGTCAAACACTAGGGCATCAACAAGCAATCAGCTTCAATTTTTTTTTATAAATAACGTACACAGTACCTATGAAGGATGGTTGGTAAAATTAAAGATTAACAAACATATTTTTGATCTTAGAGAATAGAAAATAAGTTTTATGCTTATGAGACGAAGTATAGCGTATGTTTTTTTTTTTTTTTTTTTAGTATTGCTGGATTTGTGATGAATCTGACACATAATAGCTTTTAAATACTGTTCCGAGATGAAAAAAAATGTTTGATTTTTGAGTGGTCCTTTTTTTTAAAAAAAAGATTCAATGACTACTTCAGAAAAGTTTTTTTTTTTTTTTTTTACATGTCTCCTTGAGTTCTGGATTGGAATTTTTTAACATGAAAGTTTTTTTTTTTTTCTTTTATGTTTTTCTCGAAAGAAATGTGAAGAAATTATGATCGATAAAATACACCTTGCCGTACATGTTTATTGGTAATAGTAGGATAATGTGGCAATTATTTGGATTTTTTGCTAGCTGTATTTTAATTTAATATGATTTAACGATTGGTAACAAAAATATTGTCCTGATGTACTAAGTGCGGCTAGGAACGATTTTTTTTACGATTTTTTTTTTTTCTGAAGGGAATTTCATCACATGATTGGTAGAATACTTAAGGGATAAATGAGTATTCTGATCCTTGATTATTAACTGAAGACGAATTATCTTATTTTTGAAATAAGAAAATATAATCGCTTTTATTTTGAAAAAAAAGGTTAATCTTAGTGTTATGCAGTCTTTAGGCAGCAAATGTCATAGACTTAAAACAAATAAAAATTGAAAAACTGGCAATTCAATTGTCATTGATTATGGGTGGGGTAAAAGTATGTTCTGAAAAAAAAATGTGATGAAATAATGAATTGAAAACTATTCCGGTCATGTGTGACTTGAATAAGGATTTTTATTGCTGGTAGTTTGTTGATCGCTGCAATTCAAAATTTGATATGAAAATGAATCTTGGTTTAGTTTAAGGTTTTAAAATAGTGCGGGCAATTGTGATTTGCACTGTGGTATTTAAGAACATCAGTTAGATGGCAATGGCAGTGTACACTGTTAAGAAGTATTGTAAATGTTATTTTTCAAAAGTGTGGAATATTTTTTTTTGATATGGCACAATTTGTGTGTGTGTGTGTGTGTGTGTGTGTGTGTGTGTGTGTGTGTGTGTGCGTGTGTGTGTGCGTGTATGTGTCGTGTGTGTGCGTTTCTGTGTCGTGTGTGACTGTGTACGTGTGTGACTCTGTGTGTGTGTGTGTGTGTGTGTGTCTGTGTCTGTGTCTGTGTCTGTGTCTGTGTCCGTGTCCGTGTGTCTGTGTTAAAGAGGTAGTTGTGGGGAGGAAAGATCGGGTTGGAAGTGAAAGGAATGTTTAGAAGGCGTATGGATACTCACTCAGAGCTCTGTGTGTGTGTGTGTGTGTGTGTGTGTGTGTGTGTGTGTGTGTGTGTGTGTGTGTGAACAGGGTGGATGGGTGGAGGAGACATCAGGTGGGAAAGAAAGAAAAGGAAGGGAAAGGAGTGTATTGGAGGGGTGCAGATGTACAGTTAGGGCGACGGGGATAGACAAAATAGCTGATTAAGGTGGGACATGGGGGTCGAAACTGATGCAATTTTGTTTACAAGCCCATGTAAAAGTTATGCCATATATTGAAAGGGCATCACTTGTAAAGCATAAAAATCAAAGAATTAGTTTTCTGCACTGTTGCCGTGGAAACAATCCAATATGGCCGCCAAAACTAAATGTTTCAAACTTCTAAACCTTTTTATCTATAACAAATAGAGGTAACCTGTTCCTACAGACATCTTTTAAAAGCTGAATTCGTTAAAGTCATACAGGGAAACCTTAAGTTGTATCCAGGATTTTTTTTTATTCTTAAAAAACATGATTTGGGGCACTTTTGGACCCATGTCTACCCTTAAAATATTGTTACATGCTTTTATCTAAACTTTTCAAATGAAATCAACTTGTTCAAAATTACCTAAGGCCACAATCATATACGATAGCTAAATAAAAATGTGTGGACATCAAAATCCATCCCGCAGTTGTTTTTGTTGAAAAGACTTTGTGATTCAGATTCAAAGTTCCATGCTGTTGCGAGCTATGAACCATTGTGCCTATAGCTACGTACCATGTGTCTATCTGCTGTTGTGTCCACATGCAATTTCACGTTCAGACCGACCAGCTGACAGACAACCCTTACCCGCTACTAACTCTTTAACTCTAACCCTAACACTAACCTCAACTCTAACCCTGGCCCCACATGTGGACACAAAAGGCAGGTGGATAACATGGTATGCAGTGACACAGTGGCTGAAAAAAATCCTTAATCTTTAGATTGAATTGAATTGAGAGTAAAGGGATAAGCACATGACTTCTTTACACCATGATATCGAAAATAAATTTTGCCCCAAATCATAAGCAAGCAGCAGTAAACAATGTCAAAATCGCCAAAATAAAAGAAATTTAAAATGTTGATCAAGAATTAGTTCTAGTTATTTTCGTTTTTAAAAATTGATCAAATACTACTGCTAAGGTTGGTAAGAGGAGAAGTCCTACGATTTTAGGGAAAAGGATGATGGAAAAGGTGAACGTTCTGATTGATAGGGATGGGTAAAGGAGTATTACAACTGGGGAGAGGGCGAAGGCAGTCGCACGATAATATTCAGGGGAGTGTGGGGGCAGGGAGCTTTTTAGGAAAAGTTTTTTGGAAAAGGTTCTGATATTAAGATGCCTGAAGAATCTATTTGAGTTGGGTGGTTTCAATAGAGAAAGGTGCACTGGTTTTAGAATAAAGTGATCATTTGGTGGATGAAGGTACAGGAGGACAGTGAGATCCATATCAGGGGGGATGCGTGTGTGTGGTGTGTGTGTGTGTGTGTGTGTGTGTGTGGTGTGTGTGTGTGTGTGTGTGTGTGTGTGTGTGTGTGTGTGTGTGTGTGTGTGTGTGTGAGAGAGAGAGGGAGGGAGAGGGAGAGGAGTAAAGGATGGAAATAGCCACTTGTAGACCTATGGAATGGCACACCATATGTTTGTCATCACCAGTATATATTATACTGTTTAATCAGCCCTGTGTGTGTGTGTGTGTGTGTGTGTGTGTGTGTGTGTGTGTGTGTGTGTGTGTGTGTATGTGGTATTGAGTATTACGTTGAAATACCAGTTATATGATTAATTCGTTTTCTGTTTGTATCGCTTAATACTATAGTTTCAAATTGATGGATTTGCAGTGTAGCCAACAGTTTTTCCCCCGTAGTTTTGGAAAGGGCAGACAGTGAGAAAAATACACATTAGCACGGTTTTGTTTCTAATTGAAGAATTTGTTGCGTTAATGAGCTTGCATTGGAAAAAGGTATTTTTTCAGTTGACAAACATCTATTACAAGAAAACTATTTTTGCCTTTCACTTTACAAAATAAATGAGTGCACGAATCTTAGGTTGGTACATCATGTTACCTCGTTTCCTTCTGGCCTTTTGTCTTGCCCATAAGTCAGGGATGTGCCCATAACCCAGGCACAGTCAGTTTTCCCCACTATCAGCCACACTTAACTGCTACCCATTTCATCCTATCCCAGCCCAGCTGGTGCTAATGACATCAGGAACTGACCACTCTTGGTCGTGGTAAAAGAAAGGGGCACACTAAGTTTAGCACAGGGCCCTGGACCCTTGACTGAGTTATGCTGGCTCTGCACACTGTGCAGGGCATAGCAATCCTATTTCATTGATATTGTCCACCTTTATGTTTCCCATATTATTGCTATTCTTCATCTGTATCTTTCTGATCCCATTGATATTTTTCATCTGTATCTTTCCCATCCCATTGATCATCTGTATCTTCCACATCCCATTGATCATCTGTTTCTTTCACATCCCATTGCTCATCTATGTTTCCCATCCTATTGGTCATCTATGTTTCCCATACCATTGATCACCTATGTTTCCCATTCCATTGATCATCTATGTTTCCCGTCCCATTGATTATCTGTATCTTTCACATCACATTGGTCATCTGTATCTTTCCCATCCCATTGATCATTTGTATCTTCCACATCCCATTGATCATCTGTATCTTCCACATCCCATTGATCATCTGTATCTTTCACACCCCATTGATCATCTGTATCTTTCACATCCCATTGATCATCTATGTTTCCCATCCCATTGATCATCTGCATCTTTCCCATCCCATTGATCATCTGTATCTTTCACATCCCATTGATCATCTGTTTCCCATCCCATTGATCATCTGCATCTTTCCCATCCCATTGATCACCTATGTTTCTCATCCCATTGATCATCTACATCTTTCACATCCCATTGATCATCTACATCTTTCACATCCCATTGATCATCTGCATCTTTCCATCCCATTGATCATCTGTTTCTTTCCCATCCCATTGATCATCTGCATCTTTCACATCCCATTGATCATCTGTATCTTTCCCATCCCATTGGTAATCTGTATCTTTCCCATCCCATTGATCATATGTGTCGTTCACATTCCATTGACCATCTATGTTTCCCATCCCATTGATCATCTGTATCTTCCACATCCCATTGATCATATGTATCTTTCACATTCCATTGATTATCTGTATCTTCCACATCCCATTGATCATCTGTATCTTTCACATTCCATTGATCATCTGTTTCCCATCCCATTGATCATCTGTATCTTTCCATTGATCATATGTGTCTTTCCCATCTCATTGATCATCTGTATCTTTCACATTCCATTGATCATCTATGTTTCCCATCCCATTGATCATCTGCATCTTTCACATCCCATTGATCATGTTTCCCGTCCCATTGATCATCTGCATCTTTCCCATCCTATTGATCATCTGTGTCTTTCCCATCCCATTGATCATCTGCATCTTTCACATCCCATTGATCATCTGTGTCTTTCCCATACCATTGATCATCTATGTTTCCCATCTCATTGATCATCTGCATCTTTCCCATCCCATTGATCATATGTATCTTTCCCATCTCATTGATCATATATCTTTCACATCCCATTGATCATCTGTATCTTTCACATCCCACTGATCATCTGTGTCTTCCCATCCCATTGATCATCTGTGTCTTCCATATCCCATTGATCATCTGTATCTTTCCCATCCCATTGATCATGTCTTACACATCCCATTGATATTCATCTATATCTTTCCCATATCATTGACATTGTTCATCTGTCTTTCCCATCCCATTGATATTGTTCATCTGTATCTTTCCCATCCCATTGATATTGTTCATCTGTATCTTTCCCATCCCAGTGATATTCATTACCTGTATCTTTCCCATTCCATTGGCAGTGTTCATCATTATCTTCCCCATCACATTGACATTCTTAACCTGTATGTTTCCCATTCCATTGACATTGTTCATCTCTATCTTTCCCATCCCACTGATATTCATCTATCTTTCCCATCCCATTGATATTCATCTATCTTTCCCATCCCATTGATATTCTTCATCTCTTTCCCATCCCATCGATATTCATCTATCTTTCCCATATTGATATTATTTACCTGTATCTTGCCCATCCCATTGATATTCTTCATATGTATCATTCCCATCCTATTGACATTCATCTGTATCTTCCCCATCACATTGACATTCATCTGTATTATTCCCACCTCATTGACATTCTTTATCTGTATCTTTCCCATCTCATTGATATTCATTTACATCTTTCCTGTGCCATTGTATCTTACATATCCCATTGACATTCTTCATCTGTATCTTTTCCAAATCATTTGACATTCTTCATCTGTATCTTTCCCATCCCATTGGCATTCTTCATCTATATTTTTCCCATCTCATTGAATTCATCTGTATATTTCCCATCCCATTGACATTCTTTATCTGTTTCCCATTCCATTGACATTCTTTATTTGTGTCTTTCCCAACAGCCTAGATTTTTGTTTTCAGTGCTAATGTATCATCAGTTTTGTGGTTGATTTTTGCTTTGTTGAAGTTTAAAGGAAAAATTGGTAAAAAAGATGGTTGAAGACCCTGCATAGTAATCGTCCCCACCCCTGGTTTAATAAGGAAGACACAAGTGAAAGATTTGATATTGGTCACTGCTGTCTGATTTCGTGTTTTGGGGCACTTGTCCAGCCATTGTTTTTGTTTCTATCTTGTAACTTTATTTCAAAGGTGTGTACTCTAAAATTCCAGTGTAGCAAATGTTGTGAAATAATGCATTCTAGATCACACAGTATGGTACATGTTGTGGTTTTTAGTGTTCAGCCTTCTTGTTTTTTACTTTAATACTCGCATGAACGCTGGGTTTTGTGAAACTGGAAAATGGTCTGGTATATTGTGGGTTTATTATTGGTTGGTCGGAAACTGACTGCAAGCAGGTGTGTGAAACACTTGGATGCATTTTGTTGTTATTTTATATCATTGTTTTAATTAAATGTAGTTTTGTGGTAAGCATAGTTAAGCTGAAAGTTTTAAAACTAAATCTGATATTCCTTTTATTGTTTCATTTTACTCAACTTGAAGTACTGAATGTAAAATGAAGCTATCATAAGCTGATGTATTTTTTCTGACTGTAGATCAGTAGAGTCCGTGTATTAGCTGCTGCTGCCCTATCGACTGTACCTGTAGATCATTATTTCACCATAGCCTGGTCTCACTTAATTTTGTCATGATTTTAGGTTTTTTGGTTTGTTTTTTGCTGCCTCATCTTTTGTAACATCCCCGTCCTGCTGTTCCCCTGCCCCTTATTTCAATCTGCCCGCCACAGTCATACCCAGAGTTATGTCTCGCCCTCAGGGTCGGAAGTCCTAAGGGAGTCCATCAATATTAGGCCGCCGTGGGGCCACCAGCCAGAGGGGCCTTGCACATCTGATGGGTCACTTTGGTGGTGTTTATTGGTGCCTGTTCTGAGCTAACATATGCAGGACACCACATATAAGGCCCCAAACTAACGACTGTATTAGCACAGTCGCGGAGCTCGCTCTGGGTAGGAGCCGGCCGGAGTCAAAAATCCCTATGACTCGCATGGGATTCGAGCTCACAGCCTTCCAGTCCGAAATCTAAGGAGCTAACCGCTGCGCCATGGCGGCTGGTTTGACTTTCGGGTTTTGTTCAGGAAGTTTGCCAGTCTTGGGCTGGCACATTCCCTAGCTGTAAGGAACATGCCATGCCTGATGTGTGTGGTTTCTCTGCCACTATTTAATTGCATAATTTCACTTTTCTTCTGCATAAACAGCAAGAATACAGCTAAGAGTGACCCAAAACAATCAAAACTGCCCAAATTGTAAAATTGGTCCTTTTTAAGTGAATTTAAATTTACATGTTCAGTTCAGTTTTTTTTTTTTGTTTTTTTTTTCAATATAAATTTGGAGGTTTTAAATATAAGGATGCCTTTTCCTGAATGTACACGCTGAGTAACTTTTTTTTTTTTTACATTTGCTTGGATGTATTGATTTTTTTCTGCTTCACCTTGGTAGTTTCTTTGTTAATGTGTTTCTATAACAATTTCAATCAATGCTCATATTTTACCATTGAGTGAAAGATGGTGTACATGTGTATTTTGTTGCTTGTTTCATGCATAAATGTGTATATGTATCGAGTCATTGTGAGATTGTAAAAAATTCTAAGAATGATTTTTATTGTCATATTTCCTATGCAAAATAACATGTATCTTATATTTGTGACTGAAGAATGAGTTATATAGTCTTTTGTTTAATGCAAAATAGCGTATCTATCGCAATTGCAGTATGGGTTTTTATTGTACAATTACAACCAGAGAGTGTTAGTAATGATTGTGTTGGTTAATTGAAAATTGAATGCAATTTATATCTGTAATATACTGTGAACACTCTCTCTCTCTCTCTCTCTCTCTCTCTCTCTCTCTCTCTCTCTCTCTCTCTCTCTCTCTCTCTCTCTCTCTCTCTCCCCAAAAAATCTTACCTTTAATGTTCAATATATCATGTTTACCGTTGTACTGAGAATTATTTATATTTTATGCTCTGTTTTAATATGTGTGTAGTCATGCAATAGAATTTTGTGAGCCTTTTATCTAGTGTATGTGTGTGTGTGCGTGTGTGTGTGTGTGTGTGTGTGTGTGTGTGTGTGTGTGTGTGTGTGTGTGTGTGTGTGTGCGTGCGTGTGCGTGTGTGTGTGTGTGTGTGTGTGTGTGTGTGTGTGTGTGTGTAAATCATATGGGATTTTTGTTGTTTTATTGTTGTCGTTTTTTTTTTTTTTTTATTCTGGGACATATGTTTATGTAATTTGTCATTGGTAGTACTTCACCAAAATGTTTCAAGGTGTGGGTTTTTTGTGTGTGTGTTTTGTTTTTGTTTTTCTTTGTTTGTTGTTTGTTTTGGCTTTGGTTCTGCTTTTTCCACCCTACTACCCAAATATTATGATATCTAGGCCTTTGACTAATTTCGTTGACAGATGATGGGTGGATAATGTATCCAGTGGTTTACTTCTGTTTTATTTACTACTTATGCTTGTTTGCTTTTAACTACTATTTACTTACTATAGATTTTCTGGCTTCACCTTGTTTTTGTTTTCTATTATAACGATCATTTGATTGATTATTATTAATTTCAGTTCCCTGTACTTTGTTATTCTATCTTCTGTCCTGACAACTTGTCTTGTGTTTATTACTGTCTTGTTTTTTGGCCTTGTTTGTTTGGCTAATTTTTTTTTTCGTTGAAGGTGTTTCTGAAATTGATGTAATCGCTGGTTACGGCAGGACTGGATGTAAAAAAGCACATCGTTTATTCATTATCCTCGAATAAAATAATTTGATTTGATGTCTTGATTATGATAAGCTGAAGGACATGGCATACATCATGAATTATGATACCCTCTTTTGCGTGATATTTTTAGACAACATTTTTACATGGTATCTTGTAGATTTGTATTTAATTATGCAGTGTGTGCTTTTTTGCATCCCCCTTCCCATTCCCTATTATTCCAGGGTCCTAATCAGTTTTGTAGGCGTTATTCTAATGTGTATTGTTACACTTCAA
>CM060334.1:52588745-52591245 GCA_030674155.1 Stramonita haemastoma
AGCATTCATATGCTTTTTTTTACATCCAGTCCCCGGGTGTATGCATTTGCAAAATCTTGTTATCTGTTCCCCCCGGCGCACAATGGCCGACTCTTACGAAAAGCGGAACAGGATTTAACGTGTGCACAAGATGTTCTGCGTGCGTTCGCCCACGGGGCCTCGGTTTAAAGTCTCATCAAAATGACTTTTGGTGGGAGTGGAGTCAGCACTGGTGTTAACTCTAGAGGAAAAATCCCCTCGAACGAGAATCAGACCCAGGTCGTCAAATTGCGAGCGCAATGTTCTGACCACTAGGCTATCATGTCCCTACTAGTAACGTGCGTGTGAGGACAGTAGAAAACTGGCATAGTGCCGTGGGCTCTGTTACGGCGCAAATGTTGGGGTAGGGGCAGGACACAAACTGGCATTTTTTTCACATCTTCTCAATATCCACATAATTCTAGCTAGACAAGGCAAGGGCACACAACTCTTTCTTGCCCTCGAGTCCTAAGCTTTTAACTGCTTTCTCTTATCCCAGCTTTGTTGTTGTTGTTGTTGTTGTTGTTACCTCACCTCCCT
This sequence comes from Stramonita haemastoma, assembly GCA_030674155.1. Classification (NCBI taxonomy): domain Eukaryota; kingdom Metazoa; phylum Mollusca; class Gastropoda; order Neogastropoda; family Muricidae; genus Stramonita; species Stramonita haemastoma. The sequence continues at coordinate 52,589,304 of CM060334.1, forward strand.
ATTATACAGGCATCCCTGCCTTTGGTATCCAGACCTCTTCGCTGTCTGTAGACACACATTCAACACAGACACAGGATGAGGCTGTCAGTCATGACAGACAGACAGACAGACAGACAGGGGAAACAGGCAGGGGGTGTAATGACAAGAAAACACTGGCTGACAGCTCGCCTGTCACTGCTGATGACGACTTCCCAACACCTGCGTCACTCCATCAGAATGACGTCACTGCACGTGCGTGCTATAATGATGATGTGAGAATTAGTGTAGCTTAGAACAGTGTGCCCGTCTCCACGTCCTTTTTTCTGTGTTTGTGTTTCGCTATTGCTTTTAGTAGTGGTGGTGTCTTGTCTATGATGTGTATGCTTATCCTAACATTTGGGGAACTCAGGAAACTACCAGTCCAAGTACTTTACTTTTTCTGTTCCTTGTTGTTGTTTTTGTTGCTGTTGTTATTGTTGTTTTTGTTGTTGTTGTTGTTGTTGTTGTGGTGGTGGTGGTGGTGGTGTTTTTGTTGTTGTTGTTGATTTTGTTGTTTGTGATGTTGTTGTTGTTGTTGTTGTTGTTGCTGTTGTTGTTGTTGTTGTTGTTGTTGTTGTTCTTCTTCTTCTTCTTCTTCTTCTTCTTCTTCTTCTTCTTCTTCTTCTTCTTCTTCTTCTTCTTCTTCTTCTTCTTCTCCTCCTCCTCCTCCTCCTCCTCCACCTCCTCCTCCTCCTCCTCCTCCTCCTCCACCTCCTCCTCCTCCTCCTCCTCCTCCTCCTCCTCCTCCTCCTCCTCCTCCTTCTTCTTCTTCTTCTTCTTCTTCTTCTTCTTCTTCTCTTCTTCTTCTTCTTCTTCTTCTTCTTCTTCTTCTTTACAATTTTTCGCAATTCTTCTTCTTCTTCTTCTTCTTCTTCTTCTTCTTCTTCTTCTTCTTCTTCTTCTTCTTCTTCTTCTTCTTCTTCTTCTTCTTCTTCTTCTTCTTCTTTCGCAATTCTTCTTTACAATTTTTCGCAATTCTTCTTCTTCTTCTTCTTCTTCTTCTTCTTCTTCTTCTTCTTTCTTCTTCTTCTTCTTCTTCTTCTTCTTCTTCTTCTTCTTCTTCTTCTTCTTCTTCTTCGCAGTTCTTCTTCTTCTCTTCTTCTTCTTCTTCGCAGTTCTTCTTCTTCGTAATTTTTCTTCTGCGCAATTTTTCTACTTCTTCGCAATTCTTCATCATATTCTTTGCAATTATTCTTCGCAAATCTCCTTCTTCATATTCGCAATACTTCTTCTTCTACCTCAAACGATCAGACAGCAGCTATTGATGTCTATCATATGAGCAAATATGCACTGCACTGCCGTTAAGCGCCTGACAAATCTGGCCCAGCATATCAGACGGGCATGTGAGAGAGTTGTTATCTTATATGACTTTTTGAAAGAAAAAGGCAGGGGAATGGATCAAGAATGCAGAACATCGACAATAATGGAGTAACAAGCAGGAAAGGAAAAGGCAGAAAGAAAGAAAAAAGATAGAAAAGAGGGAACTCCTAGAACAGAATTTCCAGAAGGTGAGAATGCTGTTTATAGTGACAGCCACCATCCCCTCCCCCCCCCCCCCCCCCCCATCGAAGCAGTTTACTTGAAAATACAACAAATCACCGTCCGATAAACGCACAGAAATCTTCCCAGTAATTTATGCTGAGGATTGGAGCGAGAAGGTGAAAATAGACACTTAGACAAACAGACAGACAGACAGACAGATATACAGATAGACTAACAGACAGACATACAGACGGACATACAGACAAGCAGATAGACAAACAGACAACCATACATACATACCTACATACCTACATACATACAGACATACAGACATACAGACATCTATCCATCCGCCCATCCATCCGTCCATCCATCCATCCATCCATCCATCCATCCATCCATACAGACAGACATACAGACATACAGACATACAGACATCTAT
>CM060334.1:52606245-52608745 GCA_030674155.1 Stramonita haemastoma
GCAGCAGAAGGTAAACAATCCTAATCATTATAAATGTGCACAAAAGCGCTGCCGACAGATCAGAACCAAGCACATCACATTTTGTTGGCAGAAAACCACATCTCCACTGTGGAGTTATAGCACAAGCTGTGGACATAAACGTTTCAGAAACTAGAAATTGGCGTGTTTGTTTGTATGTATCTGATCTACCATGTTACAGATGGAGGATAAGACTGCAGCAAACATGCTGAACAAACAGCAGACGAGTCGTAAACTTGATATAGGGTAGTTTTGTTTTTAACTTGATATAGGGTAGTTTTGTTTTTAACTTGATATAGGGTAGTTTTGTTTTTAACTTGATATAGGGTAGTTTTGTTTTTAACTTGATATAGGGTAGTTTTGTTTTTAACTTGATATAGGGTAGTTTTGTTTCAACTTGATATAGGGTATTTTGTTTTTAACTTGATATAGGGTAGTTTTGTTTCAACTTGATATAGGGTAGTTTTTCTTCCTATTTGATATAGGGTTAGTTTTCTTTTAGAGGGTAGTATTTTTCAACTTGATATAAAGTAGGGTTTTTTTTTCTTTCTACTTGACATAAGGTAGTTTTCCTTTTATCTTGATTTAGGGTAGTTTTTCTTTCAACTTTATATAGGGTATTTTTCTTTGTACTTGCTATAGCGTTGTTTTTTTTTACCTTTCTACTTGATATAGGGTAGTTTTTCTTTCAACCTGATAGAGGGTAGTTTTTCTTTTAACTTGATATAGAATAGTTTTTCTTTCTCTTTTTCTTCAGGCAGTCATTTCCACTCTACATAACACTCCATCTTTCTGTTCTACTCTTCTCTTTTTTTCATTCCTCGGATAGAGCTTTCAAGTTCATCTGTGGTCAGATTTCGTGTATACGCTCGTTTTTGTCTACCACGAAGGTAGCTGCATTTTAACTTCGGAAATGTAGACTGGGTAATGTTCATGTTTATATAACCCACTGTACGCTAATATAAATTGCAGAATCTGTATTGTGCATATTGGATCTTCTGCACGTGTATATACACGAAAAGACTAAAGGCACTGGCGGGTCTGCCCATGAAGTTGACTTGAAAGATTGTAAACAATCTCCACCCTTTAATTTACCAGACACCAATGAGATTTGAACCCACAACGTCATGAACATAACCGTGGAATTGCAGTCAATCGGTGTTAGCCACTCGGTTATAGCAGCAGTTCTTCTACTCTTGGCTTCAGTATAGTCCCCTAGTTCACCCAGCTGTAAATACGTACCTGCCCTCTTTAGAGTCAGGGAAGGTAAAGCAGCGAGGTAGAGGAGATGGGCGCCGCCCTTAATATGCTGGACCCTAGAGAAACTGAGGTCTCTGATGCCTCGCTCCCCTCGACCACATAGGTTATGGGACACCTTTACCTTTGTACTTTCTCAAAACAAGAGGATGGGTTTTCAACATGTGCGCGAAGCGTTCTGCACGAGTTCACACACAGGACCTCAGTTTATATCCTCATCCCAAGACTTGTAGCAGGGGACTGGAGTCAGCACCAATGCTACTTACAGGTGGAAAACTCCTGATGGAATAACAGCTAAAGAGATCCCTCTGACCTAGGGAACAGGAAGGGTCATTGAGAACAGGGTTCCACGCTATCCTACAGCCGCTCTTTGAGTAACAGCTACAGCGATCCCTATAACCGTTTTAATTTTAATTTTTATTTCATTTTATTCTTTCATATCGAGGATAATGGGATAAGCACTCTTGTGCTTTTTTATATTCAGTCCCCGTGTGTAAGCAGTTTTTGTAAATCTTGTCATGTGTTCCCACCGGCACACAATAACCTACTCTTACAAAAAGCGGAACAGGAATTAACGTGTGCGCAAGATGTTCTGCGTGCGTTCGCACACGGGGGCTCGGCTTATAGTCTCAACCGATGGACTTTGGGGGAGAATGGAGTCGGCACTGATGTTAACCCCAGGAGAAAATCTCCTCGAACGGGAATCGAATTCGGGTCGTCAAATTGCGAGCGCAATGTTCTGACCACTAGGCTATCCCGTCCCCCACTAAGGGAGCAGGAAGCCTCTTACAGGACAGAGTGCCACGCACACTAAACCATCCTCAGACTTACAGCTAAAGATGACAGTTACAAACCCACTTCTCACTTACTAGCTCCCACGCTCCCTTAAGGCATGGCTGCATAGTAGTAGAGAGTTCAGATGGACTACCTGAAGACATAGAGGGAGAGCAAGGAATAAAATGGGAGAGCATTCCTGGACCTAGTCCCCCCTCCCCCCCCAAGCCGCCACCACCATCCCAACCCCAACCCCCTAGTGTCCGTTTTCATGCAGACAATTGGACAGAAAATGGTGTCTGCTGCATTTCCTGTCCACGTGATAGAGTCATTATGGGAAGGACAAGGGAGTTAATTGAGACAGCTTTCTGAATGACACAGCAACACACCCACTGGAGTTGTCTGTTCTGAATTCCCTACTTTCTACACGCATTGACTGTAAACTGTTCTG
>CM060334.1:52613745-52618745 GCA_030674155.1 Stramonita haemastoma
TGCACATTTAAAAACAAAATTTCCAGAAAAAAATATTCAAGTTATAAAAGGTACATCACAATGAAAACTACATAATACAAAGAAACAGTAAAAGCCATAAGGGAAAACAATAATTAGAAATTGCCATTTATGACACATCGATCCCTTTAAGCACCTCAGACTGAATCTTACACTGATGATTTCAGTTTGATAAGGAAACTATAAAAGGTAAAGGTGTCCTATAACCTGTGTGGTCGTAGGGGAGCGAGGTGTCAGAGACCTCAGCTCTCACTAGGGGCCAGCATGTTGAGGGCGGCGCCCATCTCCTCTCCCTCGCTGCTTTACCTTCCCTGACCCTAGCGAGCCCATTTACAGCTGGGTGAACTGGGGGAAATGCACTGTAGCCAAGGCGCGCAAACGGTCACCCATCCACTTGGTAACCACGCTCTACGCTGCTTAACCTGGCTGGAGGAAAGTGAGCGCTCTGACCACTGAGCTATCCCGTCCCCAAACTATATAGGAAACGTTAAAAAATTAATAAAAGCAAAGAAACGAGCTCTTTCTAGTAGAATATCTACCCATTCTTCACCCTAACCACCCCCCCCCCCCCACCCCCCCCCCCCCCCCCCCCCTCCACTGTTCTCTATTCACCGATCAAAGAGAAAATAGCAAACAAACAAAAACAAAAAAGAGCAATAACAACAACACAAAAGGCTTCTGTATTTGGCTTTGATGGAAATATTGTATAGCAAAAATAAACAAAGTGAAAAATATGTTGCACTGTGTGAAATTTAAGCTGCTCTTCAAAGACAGAGTGTGCAGCCACAAAACTTAAGTCTTTCTTTTTTCTGTTTTATTTTTCTTTTCCTGCTGGCGTATATCATTGCCTTTGAAAATGTCTTTTGCTGTAGTAATGTGCCAGCAAAATCTACGCTTTTTATCTGAAAGACTAGCACACAGACCATCAAATCCTTTGGATGAGACTATAAACCGAAGCTCCGTGTGTGAACGCACGCAGAACATCTTGCGCACACGTGAAATCCTGTTCCGCTTTTCGTAAGAGTAAGCCATCGTCTGCTGGTGGGAACAGATGACATTTACAGAAACTGCATGCACACGGGGACTGGATGTAAAAATGCCCATGAGTGCTTATTCCATTATCCTCGATACAAAAGGATCAATAAATAAATAAAAAAAGAAAGAAATACGTAAATAAAAAATAATGAATAAATAGAAAATGAACAAATAAATAAATAAATAAATAAATAAATAAATAAATAAATAAATAAATAAATAAATAAATAAATAAATAAATAAATAAATAATCTCACTTAGTGAACTGGGTGGAAGTAATCTTGGGAAATTGTAAAACATCTCTATCATAAATTCACCAGACATCGTCGTGGAGATTCGAACCCCGACTTCATGAATCCATGGACTTGAATTCGGATTGTCTTAACCACTGGGCTGTAGCGTCCCCGTCAGGTGAGGTTATAAATCCATGTCGTGTGTACGCACATACGAAGACTACTGTGTGAACATACCGGTGGATTGGTGGTCTAGAGGTAACGCAACTACCTAGAAAGCGAAAAGTTCGGGTTCCATAATTATGTAGTTTGAGCCCTGTTTGTAGTATTTAGTTTATGTAGTATCATATATTAAAAAAGTTAAAGTCTGTCCCGAGCCTAAGGCTCATCAGGCCGGTGCTTATCCCGGTTTCTGTGGCGTTAAGCGACTGAGAGTCATAGACTCCCCCCTGGATAGGACGCCAGTCTATCGCAGGGTTAACCCCCAACACAAGGTTGGTACCCCCTTTTACACCTGGGTGGGGTGAGAAAATAGCCGTAAAGTGCCTTTTCCAAGGGCACAACGCCATAGCCGAAAGCTGGGATCGAACCCGCAACCATTAGATTACGAGTCCAACGCCCTAACCACTAGACTACAGCGGCGGCTTATCATATATTATGTAGTATCATTATGTAATATTATGCACTATTATGTAGTATTTTGTATTATTTAGCTTGTAGTTTATGGAAGTTTGAACTCTATTTGTGCCCGAAAATGTTCCCCCCATCCACAAAACCGTGAGTGGTGGTCTAGGTGCTAGTCTTTCAGATGAGGCGATAAACCGAGGTCTCGAGCGCAATATTCATTTTGTGCAAGTAAACGAGCCCACAGCAACAAAAGAGTTAAGAATTGACATTAAACCAGGGAGAGAAAAAAAATGCCCATGACAGACGCTCCCCCGCCACAACCCACCCCACCAAAAAAAACAACAACTGATTGCGATGCCTCAACAGTACCTGCATTCAAGAAGAAATGAGAGAGATATATTTTGAAAACAACAGCCAATTTTACAGAGAAAACGATGGGAAGACAAGATCAGAGAGTGGACTGGCCTTGAGTGGAGCGACTTGTTACGAAAAGCTGAGGACCGCTGGGAAGTGGAGAAAGCTGGTTGCAAAATCTTCAGTGGTTTCCCGACAGTCTACACGATTATAGGATAGCTGAAGATGAAGGAAACCCTTTTCAAGCTACAAAAGTGATCTTAAACAACAACTGATGGTAAAAACTAGTGTCTACCAACATCTGAACAAAAATTCTTACACACACACACACACACACACACACAAACACACAAACACACAAACACACAAACACACAAACACACAAACACACACATACACATACAGACACACACGCACGCACGCACACACCCCCACAAAAACACACACACACAAATGTATACACACAACTACACCCCCCTTCTACACACACACACATACACACACACACACACACACACACACTCACACACACACACACACACACACGCACATACACACACACACTAAAAACACACACACACACACACACACACACACACACACACACACACACACACACACACACACACACGCACACACACACACACACACACACACACACACACACCTACACACCTACACCTCACCCCCCCATCCGGATAAAAAAAGCACATGAATGCTTATTCTGTTGTCCTCGATATAAAAGAATAAATAAATAAATCAATCAATCAATCAATCAATCAATCAATCAATCAATCAATCAATCAATCAATCAATCAATCAATCAATACCCCCTCACACACACCAAAAACTCTCCTATAGCGTCAACAAGCCCCATCCCCTCATCACACAACTATCAACTCATCAGACACATCTCAGTATCCAGAACCCTCTCATTGCCACTCTCAAACACAATCTCTCACAGAGCTAAGAAAGAAACGCTAACAGTCACACTTCCGCGCAGAAACATCTCGCATTCAGGACACGCAGAAAGTACAGGCTATTTAGCAGTAGGAAGAAAGTTATTGCCGGTCATTCGTGACATCCAAAACAGTGTCACAACAACTTAACGTCACAAGGGACAAAAACAACAATAATCAAAAAAAACGTTTATGGGACGATCGATGACACTGACCCGAGTCAAAGTCGCAAGAGGTTACTACTGCTACGCGAAGATTATTGCTGATCTTTGAGTAGGTTTGATGGACTTTTAAGTGACATTTTTGTTGGGGGTCAATATATTGCCTTTTACCTTTGCCTTTTCTTTTATCTTTTACCAGTATACTACCTGAGACATCAGCAGTGACTATGATTATTGTCAGAGATGTACCACTCGAATGCAATTTTTATTTATTCATTTATTGCTACACTTGTTTAAAGAGTAGTGAGATTAGTTTACTTTGCAAGCGTGTTCTAAAGTAGCCTACGTATGTCTGTGTTAAGCATTTCAAGTCGGTGCAAGATCCAAATGGTGACAGGTTTCTTGTTGTTGTTGTTGTTGTTGTTGTTGTTGTTGTTGTTGTTGTTGTTGTTGTTGTTGTTCTTCTTCTTCTTCTTCTTCTTCTTCTTCTTCTTCTTCTTCTTCTTCTTCTTCTTCTTTTCTTCTTCTTCTTCTTCTTCTTCTTCTTCTTCTTCTTCTTCTTCTCTTCTTCTTCTTCTTCCTCTTCCCCTCTTCTTCTTCTTCTTCTTCTTCTTCTTCTTTCTTCTTCTTCTTCTTCTTCTTCTTCTTCTTCTTTCTTCTTCTTCTTCTTCTTCTTCTTCTTCTTCTTCTTCTTCTTCTTCTTCTTTACGAAAAACAATTGCGAAAAGGAATTGCAAAGAAAAATTGCAAAGAATTGCGAAGAACAACTGCGAAGAAGAATTCCGAAGAAGAAGAATTCCGAAGAAGAAGAAGAAGAAGAAGAAAAAACAACAACAACAACCAAAAACACAAAAAACAACGACAAGACGACAAGGAAGAAAAACAACAACAACAAGAACAATCAGAACAATAATAAACATAGACATCGAGACCCTGACAGAACAAAAACAAAAACAAAAACAAAACAGGAAGATAATACAAACAGGAAGGCTATGCATACAGAACAAGCCCACCTAAAAAATCAGAACAGAGCAGAACACAATCAACAAAACAAAACAAAATAAAGCAATCAAAACATACTACCCCCCTAAAAAAACAACGACAAAATACAAACAAATATTGTTTTTTTTATATAGATTAGTGTTATTCACAGTTCAGCGGAAACACATTTCCCACAGTTTCCAGATACTTTGGATATATCATAAGAAAAAAAATCAACAAAAAACCAGAATATTTTTTCTTTGTACATTATTTTTTTTCTTTGTCTGTTTTGTTTATTTGTTTTCAATTTTCGTGGATCCTTCACCTCCATACTCATTACCCTGTCTCCACCATAATGCTTTTAAGACTGGCTTTAAAATTTAAAAAAAGGTGGCAGGATAGTTAAGACGTTCGCTTGCCAACGTAGCAAGTAAACCGTAAGGTTCTGGGTTCGATTCCTAGCCTCGCCCTTTCTTTCCAGTTTGACAGAAAAAAAACCAACAACAACTGGAAGTCAAAGTCCTTAGGATGAGACTATAAACCAAGGCTCTGTGTGTGAACGCATGCGGAACATCTTGCGCACACGTTAACAGCTAGTTCCGCCTTTGGAAAGAATAAGCCATTGTATGATG
>CM060334.1:52628745-52636245 GCA_030674155.1 Stramonita haemastoma
GCCTCGCTCTTCTACGACCGCCTAGTTTATGGGACACCTTTACCTTTGTTTTTGTTTTTTTACCTTTCCTTCCTATGACAGCTATTGCTGTTTAAAAAAACAAAAAGGTTTCCCCATGGGATACAGTAAGGGATGGGGGGGGGGGGGGGGGCTTTCAGTATAAATAGCATCTCTACCTTCTGAAAATTATCTGCTATGGATTTCCTATTTTCTTGTCCTCTCTTTGGTCCTTTTCTTCCTGCCATCCCCCCTCTCGTCTATTTCCTGCCTTCTAAATTAGCCCATTCTCTTACCCTTTGTTTTCCAGAAAGACTTGACAACTTACAGTTTTCTCTCATGCCGAAGTCGAATGCGCTGGGTCTGACTTGTCAGGCACTTAACGGCAGCGCAACGCGTTTTTGCTCATAATTCTGACAGACAACAGTATTTTGCTGTCTGAGCGTTCAAACCCAACGAAGAAATACAAAAACAAACCCGGGTGACGCTCCACAACATAATGAGTTGCCCTGCACCTGAGGTCATTTTTTTTGTTACTGCTATATTGTTAATTTGTTATAAAAGAGCTATTTACTACCGAAAAACAGATTGCATATCGGACAATTCTATTAAAAAAAAAGTAACAACACATTAAATTGTTACACTGCAGAACGTGACAAAACTTTGAAACTGACATATTAATCATTATAAAAAGGTGGTTCACACGATGGCTTGGGAATTGTTAGAACATGGTTAAAAGCAAAAGGAAACAAAATTCTGCTTCGATATTTCATTACAAGGTAGAACAATGGCTATAGTTTCAGAATCAATCAGACTCTCAAAAATCAACAACCTTAACCCCACCTACATAAAATGGCTCCTAGCAGAAAAAAAACGTGGTCAGGTGCTAAGGACTCATTTCATGGTGGTTCTCTCTCTCTCTTCTCTCTCTCTCTCTCTCTCTCTCTCTCTCTCTCTCTCTCTCTCTCTCTCTCTCTCTCTCTCTCTCTCTCTCTCTCTCTCTCTCTCTCTCTCTCTCTCTCTCTCTCTCTCTCTCTCTGTCTGTCTGTCTGTCTGTCTGTCTGTCTGTCTGTCTGTCTGTCTGTCTGTCTGTCTGTCTCTGTCTCTGTCTCTGTCCGTCTGTCCGTCCGTCCGTCCGTCCGTCCGTCCGTCCTCTCTCTCTCTCTCTCTCTCTCTCTCTCTCTTCTCTCTCTCTCTCTCTCTCTCTCTCTCTCTCTCTCTCTCTCTCTCTCTCTCTCTCTCTCTCTCTCTCTCTCTCTCTCTCTCTCTCTCTCTCTCTCTCTCTCTCTCTCTCTCTCTCTCTCTCTCTCTTACTCTCTCTCTCTCTGTGCGAGAAAATAACAAGTTCTAGAAGTATGCCCTATTGTTGTCAACAACTAGGTAGCAAGCAGTGAAGACTGCGTGTTCTTTTTTTCTTCTTCCAGATAAACTGCCGGTATATTACTGGCGTTCCCTTTAAAGGTAGCCCAGTTTAAAGTATCGACAGATTTAGACTCAAGAAAAGACGACAAAGGATGGATCTCTTTTTTTTGCTGGACATAGAGAAGAAAACAAAGGATACACAAGTGTAACGAGTCAAAAACAAACAAACAAACAAACAAAACGAAACAAACAAAAACGAAAAAAAAAACGGACACAATGAACCCCTCTCTGTCTGGATCTGTCTTGCATGTCTGCGTGTCTGTCTGTCTGTTTGTCTGTCTGTTTGTCTGTCTGTCTGTGTCTGGCTGTCTGTCTCTCTGTCTCTGTTTCTCTCTGTCTGTCTGTGTCTGTCTGTCTGTCTGTCTGTCTCTGTCTCTGTCTCTGTCTCTGTCTCTCTGTCTCTGTCTCTCTCTCTCTCTCTCTCTCTCTCTCTCTCTCTCTCTCTCTCTCTCTCTCTCTCTCTCCTTAAATCTGTCTCTGTGTTTGGATACTAAAAAAGTGAGCTTATTTTGTTTTTTGCAACCTCTTACGAAGGCAGTTTAGATGCTTCCTAAAAAGATTGCGACCCCATCTTTCCAAAACAGGCTGTACACGAAAATAACAAACTTAAAGGTCCACGAATACACTGGATCACCTTTGTATCAAAGTAATAAATAAAGGAAGAAAGAAAAAAAGAAAGAAAGAAGAAAGAAAGAAAGAAAGAAAGAAAGAAGAAAGAAAGAAAGAGAAAGAGGAAAGGAAAGAAAGAAGAGAAAGAAAGAAAAGAAAGGAAGAAGAAAGAAAGAATAAAGAAAGAAAGAAAGAGGAAAGAAAAGAAAGAAAGAGAGAAAGAAAGAGAAAGAAAAGAAAGAAAGAAAAGAAGAGAAAAGAAAAGAAAGAAAGAAAGAAAGAAAAAGAGAAGAAAGAGAAAGAAAGAAAGAGAAAAGAGAAAAAAGACAGAAGACAGACAAAGTGACAGAAAGATAGAAAAAAGAAAGAAAAAAAAAGAAAAAAAAATAGAAAAAAGAAAGAAAAGAAAAGAGATGATAAACAGAAAAGAAAGAAAGAGAGAAAAAATAGAAAGAAAGAAAAAAGGAAATCAAGAAAAAAAAAAAAGAAAGGAAGAAAAAAAAATAAAAAAGAAAGAAGAAAAAGAAAGAAAGAGACAATAAGGAAGAAAGAAAAGAAAGAAAGAAAAAGAAAGAAAGAAAAAAAGAAAATAAAGAAAGAAGGAAAAGAAAGAAAAAGAAAGAAAAAGAAAGAAGAAAAAAGGAAGAAGAAGAAAGAAAAAGAAAAGAAAGAAAGAAAGAAAGAAAGAAAGAAAGAAAAGAAAGAAAAAGAAAAGAAAGAAAAAGAAAACAAGAAAAGAAAGAAAAAAGAAAGAAAAGAAAGAAAGAAAAGAAAGAAGAAAGAAAAGAAAAAAGAAAAGAAAGAAGGAAAAAGAAAGAAAGAAAAAAGAAAGAAAGAAAGAAAGAAAAGAAAAGAAAGAAAGAAAGAAAGAAAAAAGAAGGAAAGAAGAAAAAGAAAGAAAGAAAGAAAAAAAGAAAAGGAAAGAAAAGTAGAGAAAAAAAAGGAAAGAAAAAAAAGGAAAAAAGGCAGAAAGAACGAAGAAGAAAAGGCAGAGAGATAGAAAAAAAGTTAAAGAAGAAAGAAAAAAATAAAAGAAAGAAAGAACAAAACAAACGACAAACGAAAGTTAGAAAAAAGCAAGAAAGACGGGAAGAATGAAAAGAAAGAAACAAAGAACAGAAAGACACAAGAGAAAAAAAAAGAAAGAAGGAAAGAAAGAAAATAACGAAAAAAGCCGAACGTTTTAAAAGAAAGAAAGACAGAGAAGAAAAGAAAAAAAAGGGAAAAAAATAAATGAGGACTACACTAGGAGCAACAAACTATTTCAGAGCAGACGGGAGAGAGAGAAAAACAACGTTGGAAAAAAAGAAAGAAAGACAGTAACAAAGAAACAAAGAAGAGAGAAACAAAGTTGGGGGGGAGGGGAAGAGAGAGGAGAGAGAGAGAGAGAGAGAGGAGAGAGAGAGAGAGAGAGAGAGAGGAGAGAAGAGAGGAGAGAGAGAGAGAGAGAGAGAGAGAGGAGGAGAGGAGAGAGAGAGAGAGGAGATGGAGAGAGAGAGAGAGAAGAGAGAGAGAATTCCTTCTATTGTTGCATCTCTGTGTTTGTTTTGTCATCTTTTCTTTCTCTTTGGTCTGGAGACCATGTTTGAACCTTCATCAGGCTAAGTGATTTCTTTTGTTGTTTTTTTTTTATACTTTTTTTATCCGGGGTGGGGGGGGGGGGGGGGGGAGGAGAAGGAGGATGGAGGGGGGAGAGCAGTGGAGGGGAAGGAGAGAAGGGAGAGAGTAGGAGAAGGCAAGGTTGCTGAGACAGTAGAGAGAGAATGAATGAATGAATGAATGAATGATATGAATGAATGAATGAATGAATGAATGATGAATGAATGAATGAATGATGATTATGAATGATTGAATGACTGATTAAATGAGTGTATGAATGATTGAATGAATGATTAAATGAGTGTATGAATGATTGAATGAGTAATCTTTCGTTTTCAAGGGTAACAAAGTAAGTAATCATCTTTTTTCTTTTAAATCCAGCCCATGCCCTGATTAGGGAATAGTAAAACAAAAAAAATCAACAAAAACCTTAAACCTAACAACAAAAAAAAGCAAAAGAAAAACAAAAAAGAACCATCATCAACAATACCAACTCAGCCTATGATTTCTAAAAAAAAAAAAAGATAGGCAAAATTCAACAAACGCATAATGCCCACTGAATACATTGAAAGTCATTTAAACAAACGAGATAGATATGTATTCAACAAACATATCATCCCTAAGTGACCCGAACATTAATGTCAAGACAGATACACAGACAATAATTTTTTAAAAAATCAAAAATAGACTAATATTGAGGTTGAGAGGAGACAGCAGAGAAGGAGACAAACAAAAAAATATATACGTCAAACATTTTCACTTTAAAAAAAAATTTAAAACTAAGTTAAGAAGAAAAAGAAAACAAAACCTAACAAAAAACTAACAGCACACAAACATTTAAAAGAGAGAGAGAGAAGAGAGAGAGAGGAGAGGAGAGAGAGAGAGGAGAGAGGGAGAGAGAGAGAGAGAGAGAGAGAGAGAGACAGGACAGACAGAAGAAGGACGAGAGAGAGAGAAGAGAGACAGAGAAGAGAGACAGACAGAGAGACAGACAGACAGACGAAGACAGAGACAGAGACAAGACAGACAGACAGACAGAACAGACAGCAGACAGACAGACGATGACAGAGCAACAGGACAGCAAGGCAAACAAGGATAAGCAACACGATTTGATGAATCGAATGTCAACACAGATGCCTTTGGTTTGCTTGATATGAGCATATGGCGACGCAGTAGAACTGCACGTGCACAGACACAGAACAGAGACGCAGACAGACATGACACAGCACAGACACAGACACAGACAGCAGTACAACAAAGACAGACAGTACAGCAGCAGACAGACAGACACAGACAGCAGCAGACAGACAGACAGACAGACACGGACACAACACACACAACAACACACACACACACACACACACTGTTCGTGTATCTTCGGGGGGGGAGAGAGAGAGAGAGAGAGGAGAGAGAGAGAGAGAGAGAGAGAGAGAGAGAGAGAGAGAGAGAGTGAGAGAGAGAGAGAGCAGAAGACAGAGACGAGAGAGACAGACAGACGACAGACAGACAGAGACAGCAGACAGACAGAGACAGACAGACAGCAGACAGACAGAGACAGCAGACAGAGCAGACAGACAGACAGACAGACAGACAGACAGACAGAAGACCAGACAGGACTGAGACTGAGACAGAAGACAGACACAAAGACACAAAAACAGATAGACAGATAGATATACAGAGACAAAGACAGACAGAGACAGACAGACAGTCAGACAGAATAGGACAGACAGAGACGAGGTGAGAGACATAGGAATTGCAGTGCACAATTGTTTTTGTTTAAAGTGAAAGGCTAATCTCCACATTGCTCCAGTTCTCCCCCTTCCCCCCCACCCCTCCCTCACCCCCTCACCCCGCCCCCTCCCCAACCCCAAACACACACTTTCAAAAACAAGTCAGACAATGGCAATAAAACCCCTTTATCCAAAGAAAAAACAGAGAACGGGTAGTGCACTCCATTTCTTTTCTGATTTATTTCAGTGTTGTGCTTTATATTCAACAGAAAATGTCCATTTCTCTATATATCTCTCTTAATGCTTTTCTGATATTTTTTTTTTGGGGGTGGTGTTTTTCTTCTTATTTCTGTTATTGGGATTGTTAATGCTGGGTGGTTTTTATTTTGGTTTGGTTTTCGTTGAGTTTGAAAAAAAAAAAAAAAAAAAACTTCCACCGAGGGAATATTCATGGGGGGTCCTTAGTACATATAGCATCCCTGCCTGGAATTATGTGCTTAGAATAACCTCTCCTCTAACTTACCTTGTTTTTTTTTTTCATGTCACCCTCTTCTTGTCGATTTTTTTTTTATAGAAAGTCTTGAAATATAACCATTTTCCCATCTCGTAGTCAGATGTGCTTGGATTGACCTGTTCAGCAGTGCAAAGCATTTTCGCTATATAGATGACAGACAAACAATAGTTGCTGCCTGAAAGTGTTCATTGAAGACAAAGAAAAAAACAACAACTGTGTTATGTTTGAAAGTGTTCAACGACGATGAAGAAGAAGAAGAAATAGTGTTATGTCTGTTAAAATGTTCCACAAAAACGAAGAAGAAGACATTGTGTTATATCTGAAAGTGTTCATCGAAGACAAAGAAGAAAAATTGTGTTATGCCTCAAAATGTTCATCGAAGACAAGATGAAAAATTGTTTGACTCATATTGTTCATCGAAGATGAAGAAGAAAAATTGTGTTATGACTCAAAGTGTTCCGTGATGACATAGAAGAAGAAATTGTGTTATGTCTCAAAAGTGTTCAAAGAAAGCAAAGAAGGTAAAAAACTGTTTTGTCTGAAAGTGTTCCACGAAGACAACAAAGAAGAAGAAACTGACTTTTGTCTGAAAGTGTTCAACAAAGACGAAGAAGAAAAAAGTGTGTTTTGTTAATGTGCTTTCAATAGGAAAACAGTCAACAATCAAGGGCAGAAAACTCTGTAATTCACAAGATCTCCTTCTTGAAAGCGAATGCTGTCATAATCAGTAGAGATTTTAGCAGTATTACCAGCGTATCCCGTTTTTTTATCAAGTCACTTACCATCACCCAAAATGACTTTACAGCAGCGCGGAATCTTCCTTGACTTGTGGCCTCATGGCGTACTGGTATTTGATTTGCTACTTATATCATGGCAACGTTCTAGCGGTTCCTGCGACGGCACTGGAACCATTCGTATCAGCGGTTGCGTTTCAAATGGGCCATCCCAGCAACGTGAAGAGGTGTGTGTGTGGGAGGGGGGGGGGTCTGCTGCATGGGTAACAGCTTGCCTCCATACTTACTCACCCAGGTTTTGCGTTCTAGATCCAGAGAACAATCCCGTCGTCTTCCGAGACTGACGGATGCCTACTACCACGGACCAACAAGAAAACACAAAGACTTGGTATACGAGAGACTAGCGAATGAAGAGCATTGCAATCACCACCAACACTATCACCATCACTCTAGCTCTCGATACCCATCAACAGCGCTTACAGTAACAACAGGAACAATAATAGCAGCATCACATCAGCATCAGCATCGGCAGCATCGTAGCAGCAGCAGCAAGAAGAAGAAGACGAAAAGAAGAAGAAGAGAGAAGAAGAAGAAGAAGAAGAAAGAAGAAGAAGAAGAAGAAGAAGAAGAAGAAGAAGAAGAAGAAGAAGAAGAAAAAGAAAGAAGAAGAAGAAGAAGAAGAAGAACAAGAACAAGAACAAGAACAAGAACAAGAAGAACAAGAAGAACAAGAAGAAAAGAAGAACAAGAAGAGAACAACAACAACAACAACAAACAACAACAAACAACAACATCATCAACAACTAACAACAAACAACATCAACAACAAAACACAACAAACAACAACAAAATCATCCCTCTTTCTTTATCTCTCTCTCTTTGAACTATGCATCTT
>CM060334.1:52638080-52640580 GCA_030674155.1 Stramonita haemastoma
CTTTCCTCTCTCTCTCTCTCTCTCTCTCTCTCCTCCCTCCCTCTCTCTCTCTCTCTCTCTCTCTCTCTCTCTCTCTCTCTCTCTCTCTCTCTCTCTCTCTCTCTCTCTCTCTCTCAATGCACACTTATGGGGTTTACTACTTAGCAACTGTGAGGATTGTGGTATTACTAAATCCTCCAGGGAGTCATCCATCTAAAGTATAAAAATCAATAATGTGCGCATGACATAATCGTATTGAAATCCCATGTTTTTGAAACATACACCACCTCTGCACAGAAAGAGAACACAGGTGTCAAAATCTAAGAGAAAAAACAAACCCAAACCAGTGATAACTTGTGACCAGTCATTCAACACTCACCGAGGGAAAAACTTTTCCTCTTTGAACATGACAGTATTTCCCTTACTCAAAATTTGCGCAACAGAGATAGATAGATAGATTAGAGAGATAGAGAGAGAGATAGAGAGATAGCGAGATAGAGAGATAGAGATAGAGAGAGAGATAGAGAGATAGAGAGATAGAGAGATAGAGAGATAGAGAGAGAGATAGATAGATAGATAGATGATAGATAGATAGATAGATAGATAGATAGATAGAAAGAAAGAAAGAAAGAAAGGAAGGAAGGAAGGAAGGAAGGAAGGAAGGAAGGAAGGAAGGAAGGAAGGAAGAAAGAAAGAAAGAAAGAAAGAAAGATAGACAGGCAGACAGACAGACAGACAGACAGATAGATAGATAGATAGATAGATAGATATATAGATAGATAGATAGATAGATAGATAGATAGGTAGATAGATAGATAGATAGATAGATAGATAGATAGATAGATAGATAGATAGATAGATAGATAGATAGATAGATATGTGACGGGGCAGTCATTAGATTACTTCCATGCGATCGGAACAGCCAATCGCAGCGTCGTGTGTCTAAATCTAGATCACACCTGCGAATTGTGCGACGTTCTGTATCGTTGGTGGGTGAATGAAAACAATCCGTTGCATACACTTTGCCCATAGCGGTAAAATGTAGTATTTATGCAGCCTCTCTTTAGAGGCCACATTCCCACTGTTGACCGTGCTGTCGTCGCCGAGAAGTTGTGCAGAGACGCGCAGAGCAAATATCTGCACTCTTGTTATAGATATGTAGATATATTAATCGACAGATTATATATTCATTTTATCATTATCATCTATTATTATATTTCTTGTTATTTTGTTCATTTAATTCGAGGATAATGGAATAAGGCCTCTTGTGCTTTTTTTAAAATCCAGTCTATGTGTGTGTGCAGTTTAAAAAAATGTTTGCCATTTGTTCCGAGAGAGAGACAGATAGACATACAGACAGACAGTTTAGACACACAAAGTAGATACAGAACGAGAAAAAGAGAGAGAGAAACGAAGCATGTGAAAGACTACATGAAAACAGAAGCAGCAGAGTCGTTTACATGACAAATGGCTTGCTACACACATAAGAGAAGCAACAGAGACTGACGTAGCTCCTACACGTGCCGACAAGGAATGTGTCTACCCTAGGAGATGTTGTCAGACTGTTACAAGTGATGACGACTGAAGATGAATGACCGTCAGCTGAACACAGTGTTTAAAGGTAAAGGTTAAAAGGTAAAGGTTGTCCCATAACCTATGTGGTTGTAGGGGGGGAGCGAGGTATCAGAGGACCTCAGCTTCTCTAGAGGGCCAGCGTGTTGAGGGCGGCACCCTTCTCCTCTCCCTCGCTGCTTTACCTTCCCTGACCCTTAAAGAGGGCAGGTACCCATTTACAGCTGGGTGGACTGGGGGGATAGCGAGAGAATGGGCTCAGTAAGGGAGAGAGAGAGAGAGAGAGAGAGAGAGAGAGAGACAGACAGACAGACAGACAGACAGACACAGAGAGAGACAGAGGGAGAGAGAGACAGAGGGAGAGAGAGAGAGAGACAGACAGAGAGAGTGAGAGACAGAGACAGAGAGACAGAGAGATGCAGACAGGCAGACAGAAATAGACAGAGACAGACAGATAGACAGAGACAGAGACAACTCTGAACTCTGAACTCTGGACAATCTTGTTGTAGAGGGCCACCTGTCCCATTACCATTTCACACACTTCTTCTTCCAGATTTCCCCCGGATTCCTAGAAAGTGTGTACAGTGGGGAGGGGGTTAGATCGGTTAAACGGTTTGATCCATCAATCCTGCTACAGCTTTCGTCGGGTCTATCTATCTATCTATCTATCTATCTATCTATCTATCTATCTATCTATCTATCTATCTATCTATCTATCTATCTATCTATCTATCTATCTATCTATCTATCTGTCTGTCTGTCTGTCTGTCTGTCTGTCTGTCTGTCTGTCTGTCTGTCTGTCTGTCTGTCTGTCTGTCTGTCTGTCTGTCTGTCCGTCCGTCCGTCCGTCCGTCCGTCCGTCCGTCCGTCCGTCCGTCCGTCCGTCCGTCCGTGTCCGTCCATCCATCCATCCATCCATCATCCATCATCTATCTATCTATCTATCTAT
>CM060334.1:52662786-52665286 GCA_030674155.1 Stramonita haemastoma
TTGAAATCCAGATCACGACACTAAACCCCAGCAAAGAGAAAAAGCAGAGATGATGACAGTATGCGTAGTCGGCCCGAGTGAAATCAATACCGCTCTTTGATAAAAATGTCCAAGGCTGTTGAGGAAATCGAAAGTGCCGTTGGCGCTAGTTGATCTAATTTACAACGTGCTCAAGTGTCTGGAAGCCGAGAAAAGGAAGATAAATCTTGACTGTTTAAAGCAAGGTTGCTTCCCTTGTGAAATGACTACACTGTCGGTTGTTGATCCTATATAGTATAGTTCAGGCATTTGATTTTTTTTTTCTTTTTCATTTTGTGTAGGTGAGTGATTCTAGTAGAAGTATTCTTTAGTGGTCAATTTTGTATCATTCAAATTGTTATTATGTTAGGCAATGAGTGTGGGTAGAAAAAGGATTGCAAAAGTATTAGGTCTATGCATTGCAGATAGAGATTTAAAAAAGACGTGGAAAAAGCCAAAGTACTTGTAATAAGAAACAATTCTTAAACTACTCAGCTGCATGAAGAACAAACAGGCTAGGAAACAATAATAAACAAACAAACAGTTGTAGTCTCAAATGTCATGTTTTGTATTGTCAAATAACAAAGATTTATCAATCATGACTTACTTACTCTACTTTACTTTATCCGTCCTCTTATACGATCTAGGGCGTCGAGGGGATAAAGAGCTTTCTGTCTGTGGCAAGTTTGTAGGCCTGGGTGGGTGGAATGTTGTGGGTCTTGTGTGTTTCTTTTACACCCACGATCCAGGTCTTCCTCGGTCTTCCCCTTGCCTTGTACCCGGAAATCCTTATGTTGTAAGCTTTACAGGCAAGCTGATGAGGTGCCATGCGTATCAGGTGTCCAAACCATCTGATTCTCTTCTGTTGGATGTAATGAAAAATTGGTATTGTTCCAACCATTTCTCTGATTTTGGTGTTTTTGATATAGTCACGTCTGTTTTTATTGACGGCTCTCCTTAAACATCACATCTCGCAAGTAGTGATTTTTCTTTCCATACTTTTGGGTACGAGTCCACGTCTGGCTCTGGAATGTTAAGGTTGGTCTAAATTAATATTGACTCATTGATTTTGGCTTTGGTTTTGATGGGGATTTGGGGGTATCTTAACAGTGGAGCGGGCGAATAGCTGACGCTATTGGCCTTGTGAATTCTTGTCTTGATATCTCTGTTGAGGCGTCCACCTTCTGTAAATATAATTCCTAGGTATTAATCATGAAAATCATCTAATTCATTTAATTATTGAATTGGACATGTTCAACTCACACGTTATTCAAAAGTACAATAGAAAAATGTCGAATATGTTGTCCCAGTCCTCCCACTGAGCCCACAGGACACTCACTCTAGGTAGCAGCCGGCCGGAGTCCGAAGAATTCCCTATGACTCTTCTGAGATCAAACCCACGACCTTCCAGTCTGAAACCCAAGGCGCTAACCACTGCGCCATGGCGGCTGGTATAACCTCCCAATTTTCCCCATCATTGCTGTGAGCAGGCAGCCATTCAGTCAGACAGAGGAGGCAGCACACTGGTCAACACAAAGCATGACGTCATTCCTGCGATGACCATTTCCATCATCACTGCCCTTACCCAGAGGTTTTGTGGTGATCAGGGCACACGGTGATTTCTCTGCTCCCTTTACACCCTCTGACCATCATTAGATTAGACAGGTGGTGGAGAGGGTATTCACATTATTACACCCTGATTTGGGGATAGCCTTTCTGGTCTTTTGTTGTGTCCTTATTGGCCTTCTTCCACCTTTCTCTGTCTGTCTGTCTGTCTGTTTGTCTGTCTCTCTATCTCCCCTGCCACACTCTCATTTCTGCCAGCAACAACACTCTCTCTCCACTTTGTCTACCCCACCCTCTCTCTCTCTCTCTCTCTCTCTCTCTCTCTCTCTCTCTCTCTCTCCTCTCTCTCTCTCTCTCTCTTCTCTCTCTCTCTCTCTCTCTCTCTCTCTCTCTCTCTCTCTGTGTTTGTCCCTTTCCGAGTTATTCATCCTCTGTCTGTTTGTCTTTGTCAAATTTGTGCAAAATCAGTCGAGTTTTGAGTAAGAGGCTTGTCTTTTGCATGAAAAGTGGTCTTTATTTCCGTGGATGCCATAATACTTGCGGTATCAACATAGGAGTCATAAAAAAGAAGAAACAGAAGGAAGAAAATTATATAAAAAACAGTATGCACACAGGTGTCGTGTTTAGACTCACTCCCTGAGGAAAAATAGGGGAGTTTGAGTCCCCAGGGCGGCTCGGGAATGTATATATAATCATTTAAAAACTGATAATTGGTAGGCGCTGCACTTGTGGAGACGCGCTCTTCCAGGGGAGAGCAGCCCAAATTTCAGTCAGAGAAATCTGCTGTGACAGAAAGTGATATAAAATAAAATACAAAAATACAAACAAATGTGTCAAATTTTAATATAGGTTTACAGCCTTTACAATCAGAGACTCAGTGCTACAGTATGTCTATAACTAAAGCTACACACTACGC
>CM060334.1:52680286-52682786 GCA_030674155.1 Stramonita haemastoma
CCCCAAACGTCTTCCGGATGAGACTTTAAACCGAGGTCCCGTGTGCGAACGCACGTAGAACATCTCACACACACGTTAAATCCTGTTCCGCTTGTCGTAAGTGTAGGCCATCGTGTGCCGTTAGGAATAGATGGCAATATTTACACAACTGCATAAACACGGGGACTGGATGAAAAAAGCACATAAGTGCTTATCCCATTATCCAGAGGGGGGCGGATAGCCTAGTGGTCAGAACATTGCGCTGGCAATTTGACGACCCGGGTTCGAGTTCGGTCGAGAAGATTTTTCTCCTGGAGTTAACATTAGTGCTGACTCCACTCTCCCTAAAGTCCTTCGGATGAGACTTTAAACCGAGGCCCCGTGTGCGAACGCACGCAGAACATCTCGCGCAGACGTTAAATCCTGTTCCGCTTTTCGTAAGAGTAGGCCATAGTGTGCCGTTGGGAACAGATGGCCATAACTACACAACTGCATACACACGAGGACTGGATGAAAAAAGCACATGAGTGCTTATCTCATTATCCTCGATATATAAGAATAAAATAAAATAAATAAGATAAAATAAAACAGACCACCCATTCCCTTCTCTCCTCCCTTTGTCTTCAGTGTTTACAGACTGTTATAGCAAAGGGAGAGAAGGAGATGGACTGTGGAAGGGGAGGGAATCAGTACAGGACTGGCATTGATCTCAGGGGAGATGACCTGTCTGAGTGTGTGAGGACATGGCCTGTTAACTGGACAATTCATCTTCATTGCTGGACAAACACTGTGGCATTTTCATCAGTAACGCTCTAGTCAGCTTTAATAATATAATTGGGATTGTTGCCTTGCATGAATTTCTATAATTGTAAATACATATGATTCCAAATTATTTTTTGTTGTGATGGTACAGTTTTACTAGATAAAAAATTATAGATTATTTTCATATTATTTTTGTAAGTATTTAGTGACCAATTGGGCACCTACTTACGTACACACACACGACCGCGCGCGCGCGTGCACGCACACACATACACACAGACATACACACACACACTCACGCATACACATACCATCAAAATAAAGCTATACAATTGTATTAATCCAAGTACGTTTTGGTTTTGGTGGTTAAAAATAAAATGAGTATTAAAACGAAAGTGATACAAAAATACCTGCGACGGTACTGGAACCATTCGTATTGGTCATTGCCTTTCCAATGGATCATTCCAGTGGCGTGGAGAGGGGGGGGTCTGCTGCATGGGTAACAGCTTGCCCTCCATACTCACTTACCCAGGCTTTGCACTCTAAAGACTGGAGCGCAACCCCATAGTCTTCCGAGACTGATGGGTGCCTACTACTACTACAAAAATACCAAAAATCAAATTACAAAATGTTGTAATAAAGAAAAAAAAACATGAATTAAATCACCAATCATCTCATTGAAAGACAAACATATTAGTATAAAAGTACATCATGTAAAAAAAAAAAGGAGGTTAATGAGACTGTCTACAAAACAAAGCAGAAAGCAGCTAGACAGACAATCAGACAGTAACCAAATTCCCCAAGCACGGCAGCACAATTCTGAGACCTTTCTATTTTGTATAATTGAATACTATCACATGGCAAAGGACCTACAGTGATGTGTCCTGGGAATAAATTGTATTCCTACAGCTAATCGTCTCGTCAGCAGTGATTACCAGTAGTGAAGTAGACTGAGTGAAATGAACGGATTGCCCAGACGCTGTTTTGAACTGGGCTTTAAACTGTCTTTGAGTGAGGTGATGTCTGCGTGTTGGACATATTTGACAAATAAAAAATGGACGACTGTTACATTTCTTTTACCAGCTCAAAACCCTATTTAAATAAATAAAACTCTGTTTGGGTTATTTTTGAAGACGGTAAATACCTAAATATTCGGAAATGTGTCCCATAACTTCTGTGGTCATAGGGGAGCGAGGCATCAAAGACCTCAGCTTCTCTAGACGCCAGCATATTTAGGGTGGCGCCCATCTCCTCTCCCTCGCTGCGTTACCTTCCCTGACCCTAAAGAGGGCAGGTACCCATTTACAGCTGGGTGAACCGATTGGGGGGGGGGGGGGGGGGGGGGGGTGAGGGGGGGCTGTATTGAAGCCAAGGCACGCAATCAGTCACCCATCTAACTGATAACCACGTTCGATGCTGCTAAATTTTAACTTACGGAAAACGAGTGCTCTGACTGCTTAGCTATCCTGCCCCATAATAATTACAGTCAATGTGCTTGATCAATAATCCCACATAACGATAAAATCATATACCAGTACTTCCTTGGAAGGATGATCATAATCAATGGAAAAACAGAGAAAAGCCAAAAACTCCCAGACTGTTAGTCCAAGAAAAGCTCATGCAATGCCCATTACTGTATATTCATCGCTCTCCAGATTCAGTTCAACACTGTGCAACTTGAAAGTAAGTTTATGCGCGTGTTTGTGGTGATGGTAGTAAGAGCATAGGTGAACAACAACAAAAAACAGCCTGAGTGACG
>CM060334.1:52693392-52700892 GCA_030674155.1 Stramonita haemastoma
ACATGACATTTACAAATCCGCATACACACGGGGAATGGTTGTAAAAAAGCACACGAGTGATTATTCCAATATCGTCGACATAAAAGAATAAAAAATAATAAAAAAATAAAATACAAAATGTGTTAATAGATAGGCACACACATTATACACACACGTACAAGTCCCGCCCCCACGTACACACACAAACACACATTCACCACTCACCCACCAACCCACCCACACCCACACCCACACCCACATTCACACACAACCCACACCCACACACACACACACATATATATTTATATATATATATATATATATTATATATATATATATATATAAATACACAAAATACATAGATAAATAAATAGATAAATAAATAAATAAATAAATAAATAAATAAATAAATATTATATTATAATATATATATTATATAATATATATATATATATTATATTATATATATATATTCACACACACAACTTGGTGAACATTGTCTTGACAGATGTACTCTCAAGTTAATGCAGCCACGAATAGCAGACCACACAGCAGTCATGTCTATTACACTGACACAGTCAATGACGTCTAGGACACTTTGCACATTTTACTCGTCACGTTTCTAAACTTAATGATCCGTATAATTTTTTTTCGCTGATATACAAGCCTTGTGGAAAGCTACGCCAACCCTAAAGCATTCTGCCAAACATACTTGAAGATTTCTTGGAAGAAAAAAAAGAAGAATTTCAGTTGTGAAAACTTTTTGGCTGCCTCATCTTTTGTGACATCCTGTCCTGCTGTTCCATGCCGCTCATCTCAATCTCCCCACAATAGCCATACCCGGATTTGTTATGTCTCATTACACCAGGGTTAGAAGTCCACAGGAAGCCCCATAAATGTGACGCTCCACCACATAAGGGTCGCATTGCACAAAAGGTCAATTTTTAGTTATTGACATGTTAGTAATCTGCAATGAAAAGGCTAATCAACACAAAAAAACAGATTGAAAATCAGACAATTCTGTGCAAAGTTATTACAAATTGAAATGATAGACTGCAGGACGTGACAAAATGAGAAACGGGCAAATTTATTTTCGTAACATGATGTCAGAATGAGGGCTTGAATATTTTCAAAACACTTTTAAAAGCAAAAGGATTAAAAATTGTGCCTTGATATTTTGTTACAAGGTAGGATAATGGATATGGTTTTGGTTCAATAATCAATCAAAATCTCAAAATTGACAATTTAACCCCCACCTACCTTTAATGGCTTCTAGCGCAAACATTGGGTAATGTGCTAAGCGACTCATTTCGTGGTGGAGCGCCATAAATATGAGACCATCGCGGGGTCACGAGCCAGAGATGTGAGAACATCCTGACTAGAATGCTTATTTCTATTGGTATTTTTCTAATTTTATTCTGTCATGTCAAAGAAAATCGAATAAGCAATCACATGTTTTTTTTTTAATCCAGTCCCTGTGTGTATACAGTTTTGTAAGTGTCATTTGTTTCCACCGGCACACAATGGCCTACTCTTACGAACAGCGGAACAGGATTTAACGTGTGCGTGAAGGTTTTCTGCGTGCATTCGCACACAGGGCCTCGGTTTACAGTTTTATCCGATAGACTTTTTGGGGGGTATGTCACAATAGAGGACTTTTGGGGGAAATGTCACAATAGAAACTGAAATTTGAGAAAAAAAAAAGAATCATAAACGTTAATTGATAAGTTTTTTTTATA
Source organism: Stramonita haemastoma (assembly GCA_030674155.1). NCBI lineage: Eukaryota > Metazoa > Mollusca > Gastropoda > Neogastropoda > Muricidae > Stramonita > Stramonita haemastoma. Next base: position 52,695,111 of record CM060334.1, read on the forward strand.
ACAAACAGAATAAACGTATGTTAAGAAAAAATGCATGTATTTACATCAGCACAAAACAGAATGCAACAAAGGGGTACGTACAAGGTAGATTGTCCTCACAGAGTGTAAAATGCAAAGATTCACACATATTGCAGCCTAGTGGTCAGAACATTGCGTTTGCAATTTGACGACCCGGGTTTGATTCCCGTTTGAGCGGATTTTTCCCCTGGAGTTCACATCAGTGCTGACTCCACTCTCCCCAAAAGTCTTTCGGATGAGTCTATAAGCCGAGGCTCCGTATGCGAAAGCACGCAGAACATTTTGGGCACATGATAAAATCCTGTTCCGCTTTTCGTAAGTGTAAGCCATTGTGTGCCGGTGGGAACAGATGAAAAGATTTACACACGGGCACTGGACGTAAAAAGAATGAGAGCTTATAACATTATGCTCGACATAAAAATAAATAAATAAATAAGTAAATAAAAAATTAAAACAAATACATAAAATAAAAAATATATATATAAACAAAAAGTAAATAAAAAAAAATAAACACAATTAATAAATAAATAAAAAAATAAATGAATAAATAAATAAATACAATAAATACTTTAATGCATAAAAATCTACTGTCTCTGATGCACCAGATGACCTGACCTTGAGTTCTCCCCAAAACATATCACCAGACCTCATCTTACCATTCATGACAGGATACAGAAATCCCAGCTGAGCTGTTCTTCCTAAATTAGGCTGACCTGTCCATCTCCCATCAGTTCAAGGTCTCTATCGTATGCTGGCATATAACCTTGGCATGTCCCTGGGGTTTAACAATAAAGATGGTATCAACGAAGGGAAGAGCTGTCTTCCTGCTACACTAAAACACTTGTTTTAGGGCTGGATGTAAAACACTTGTTTAGCAAAAAAACCCAGTAGCGGATTAACCGATTATTTAGCAAGAGAGCTCAGTAGATGTCTATGTGATTGAGTTAAGAAGTAATTGAGTAACTAACTAACTAACTAACTAATAACTAACTAACTAACTAACTAACTAACTAACTAACTAACTAACTAACTAACTAACTAACTAACTAACTAACTAACTAACTAACTAACTAACTAATTAAAGAAGCAACTAACTAATGGACATACTAACTGACTTACTAGCTAGCTAAGTAGATGACTAACTAAGAAGCTGACTAATCAACTAACTAACTGACTAAGTAGCTGACTAAATGATTTACTAATTAGCTAATCAAATGACTAACTAGCTAATTAACTAACTAACTAACTGACTGACTGACTAATTAACTAAATAACTAACTAAACAAGTAGCTTACCAACCAATTAACTGACTAACTAACTAAACGAGTAGCTTACCAACTAACTAACTAACTAACTAACTAACTAACTAACTAACTAACCAACCAACCAACCAAACAACCAACCCAACAACTAACCAACCAACCAACCAACCAACTAACCAACTAACTAACCAACTAACCAACTAACTAACTAACTAACTAACTAACTAACTAACTAACTAACTAACTAACTAACTAACTAACTAACTAACTAACAGTTTATCTAGCTGTTTACCTTTTTAACTAAGTAGTTAACATACTAATACGATAACTTTTTAACTAACTAGATAACTAAACAGCCAATGGAAGAACGAACGGTAAAAATACTGAGTTAAATAATAGTCGTATAAGCTCAATAGCGAGCTTGGTAGCTAGACAGCAAGCTCGGTAGGTAGCTAATATAACTAGACAGTAATACAGAGAGACAGCAAGAAAAAAAAAGCCGAAAAAGTTACAGAAAGAGAACCGATCTTTTCCTTCAACAGTAATTATACAGCTACATCTATCCACCACGGACCATTCTACAGTACAGCTAACAGCCCCAAATATCCAGTCCCCGTGAACATCACTCCATGGTGCGTTCAACCGTGCACAGCCAATTGCTGGCTGAAAAGGAAATGGTGGACTGTGGTGAAAGGTCTGTTGATGAGAAAGAGGCCATGCCCAATACAGCGTGATACAATCATGCTGAACTCACTGGCAGTGCCAGTTAGACTTCCATGCCTTCTGTCTTGGGGAAAGTCACGTTCTGCCACTGTATATCTGTCAGTCTTCTTCTTCTTCTTCTTCTTCTTCTTCTTCTCTTCTTCTTCTTTCTTCTTCTTCTTCTTCTTCTTCTTCTTCGTCGTCGTCGTCGTCGTCGTCGTCGTCATCGTCGTCATCGTCGTCGTCGTCGTCGTCGTCGTCGTTTTGTTCTTTTTGTAGGCAGAAACAAGGTCTCTGCAGACATTTCTGTTTCTCAGGAAAGGACAGCGTGTTGTTGTTTCTTTTGTTGTGCGTTCTCCAGCTTAAGCCGCCGCTGTAGCCTAGTGGTTAGGGCGTTGGACTCGTAATCTAAAGGTTGCGGGTTCGATCCCAACTTTCGGCTATGGCGTTGTGCCCTTGGAAAAGGCACTTTACGGCTATTTTCTCACCCAACCCAGGTGCAAAAGGGGTACCAATCTTGTGTTGGGGGTTAACCCTGCGATAGACTGGCGTCCTATCCAGGGGGGAGTCTATGACTCTCAGTCGCTTAATGCCACAGAAACCGGGATAAACACCGGCCTGATGAGCCTTAGGCTCGGGACAGACTTTAACTTTTTTTTCTCCAGCTTAACACTCTGGGGGTCACCCAGAATGTGCACTCTGGCTCACTCATCCCAGCTGGGAATCACTGTGAGATTGACATTGTATACTGAATGAGAAGTTTGCGTGTATGACTGTTTTCAAAAACCTCGTCATATATGCTGCCATATTCCGATTTCAGAGGATGTTTTTCCTTGGAAGGAGAAGGCAGGCCGGTATGTTAAGAGCTTGTCATGGCTGGAGGCAATCTCATCACAACATTTTACCACATAACATCATTTTAGAGTAGGCCTTGGTGATTAGCTGACATTAATAAGTGGTCCAGCTTTTTGGCCTGGGCTAAGAAAGACTTCATAAAAACTGGGATTTAATTGCAGTTTGAAATACAACATCAACAAAATGTAGATTGCCCCAAATATACTCATTTTAGTGCATACATCCATTTAAAAAACACACACACACACTGTTCCTTCACCTACATTTATTGTGTCATGAAGTAGATCGGTGGGGTAACACTGAAGATTTTGCAGTCAGCTTCCTCAACCCTTTTGCGGTTTTCAGTTTTCTGTAGATAGCAAATCATTCAGCACAAAGCCAGAACCTCATTACCATTTCTTGTTGACAAGTGAACGTCTTAACCACACTGCCACCTTCTTCTCTGTACATTAGGATCAAGCATTGAGGATAAAAGACTATCAAACTGATTATTGATTCTGCTTTAGCTGTTGATAACATTTGGAATAGGCCAGTGTGGACTGACTTTGGGTGGAACGATTTGATATTGATGACAGAGGACCAGCGAGAGTAGAGAAAGCTGGTTACGAAATTTTCAGAGGTTCCCCAACAGTTTAGAAGAATAGAGAAGGGATGAAGGTGGGGGTAAAGGAACAAGCACGTAAGAACTAGAGTCTGATATATTGTGTTAAAAAACAGTAAGAACTACGAACTTTCTTTCAATAAAAAACCGATATCCTTAGATTTTCAAAGGCTCAACATCTTACTTGTCCCTAGCCACGTTTGCACTGTCTTAAAGATACCACTCTCGCTTCTTGTATTCTTTGAACATAGTTTACTGGCAACAACTGCAGCAATAAAGATCTCATGAACACAGAGTTCTGTGCGATAAAGTTTAACATTTTTTTGCAGAATGAAAGTTCTTGACTTCAAAAAAGTTTCCTCAATTGCTCCTTTATCTATTGCGCTTTTTTAACATTGTTTTGTGGTTCCACTTCCTTTTCTAAAAAAAACACCCAAAATTTACTATGTAACTTTTCTTTACGTGTTGTGTAAGAAAAGTGATATATGAAACGAACCCAAAAATTCTTTGTTCTTCTGTGTTCTGAATTGTTTGTGTGCTAAAATTCTGCCGCTAGTTTTCTTTCTGTTTTTTTTTAAATCAAAATTGGTATTGCGTCTGATTAAACAAAAATTTTTTTTTTTTATTAAAGAAGACCATTATTTATAGCCATGGTAAGGGCAATGACGATGATAAAGAAATGAAAAGACTGTTTGGAAGAAAAAAAACAAGCATGTTAATACTCTGATTTACAGCATTAGTAACATTACCGTATCATAACAGATGAATTACTAAACGTACAGCATAATGTAAAGCTTTGCATATACAATAATTCCAGAGATTTGTTTATCATGTTTATTCATTCTTTTACATCAAGAATAATAAATAAGCACGTATGGTGCTTTTTTACATCCAGTCCCTCTGTGTGTGCAGTTTTGTAAATCTTGTCATCTGTTCCCACTGCCACACAATGGCCTAGTCTTATAAAAATGTGGAACAGGACTTAACGTGTGCGCAAGATGTTCTGCATGCGTTCGCACACAGGGCCTCGGTTTATAGTATGATCCGAATGACTTTTGGGGAGACGGAGTCAGCACTGATGTTAACTCCAGGGGGGAAATCTCTCTCTCTCTCTCTCTCTCTCTCTCTCTCTCTTCTCTCTCTCTCTCTCTCTCTCTCTCTCTCTCTCCTCTCTCTCTCTCTCTCTCTCTCTCTCTCACACTCATCTCCCCCCTCTCTCCTTTCCTCCCCTTCCAACCCACACAACGGGACAATGCAGCAACAGTGTCAAGGGAAGGGAGGTTATTACAGCATACATCAAACTTGTTCCTGACAATACAGCCGATTGGATGAGGGGTTGCCGCCCCTGCTGGTGTGGTGTTGTAAGACGCTTAGAAAAGAGGGATGAGGATGGTATTAACAGGCAATGATGCAAGAAGCTGATATCGGTTTTTTTTCTTGTTTTTGAAATATTTTGCCAAAAAAACAATAACACTGCTAGGACCATTGCAGCATTGTATGGAAATGTTTTTTGATTAACTAGTACGGTATGCAGTGGGTAGTATTGTGTAATGTTGCTAGGTCTGCTTAGCATTGAAGTTATCTTATAATGTTTGAACAAAATATAAAACGTAGCTATCTTGTGTGTTTTGATATTATAATTCGAAACAATATGCCTGCCAGTATTGTAATTAACCTTCATTGGATGAATAAAATGTTTTTTGACTCGACCTAACTTGACTTGCTGGGATAAACCTATGATTCAAAGCAATGTTTTGCTGTTTTGTTGGTTTTTTTTAGACAGACAGAGACAGACACAGAGACAGACAGAGACAGAGAGAGACAGAGAGACACACACACTCAAAAGCTCCAGTAGTCTGATCAGAAGAGAAGAAAACACTATTCTAAGCAGAATGACTTGCCCTAAATCTACCAGTTCCAAAGCTTCCAAGATTGCATCTCTATTGCGTGCATTGCACATCGGATTTGCAATAGAGGTACCGAGGATGGATGGATAGATGGATGGATGGATGGGCGGACGCTATAGAGTGCATCTCTATGTTACCAACACCACCACCACAAACAGTGTGAGATAGAGACAGTAGTACGTCCTGGTACTAGCAATCTCTGGTTGTTGGGATGAATCTATTGTCCACTGAGGGGAAGTATAATGTTTCGTGTTTTGTTTTTTTTTGCTTGATTGGCTATAAACAGACCGACACAGAAAAAAATATAGATAGAGAGACCGACCGACAGACGGACGGACAGGCAGAAGCTTAAATACGCATAGACACACATAAAGAGAGAGAGAGAGAGAGAGAGAGAGAGAGAGAGAGAGAGAGAGAGAGAGAGAGAGAGAGAGAGA
>CM060334.1:52705892-52738392 GCA_030674155.1 Stramonita haemastoma
TATTTGACTCTTTTATTGGCTTTTATCATCCTCACCCCATGATTTTCAGTGTCTTCTTCAAACGTTCAGACAGCAACTATTGTTGTCTCTAATACAAACGAAAATGTGTTGTGCTGCCTCTAAAGACCTGGCAAGTCAGGCTAGTGCATTCCACTTTGGCATGAAGGAGAGAAATGCTATCTTTTATGCCTTTCAGGACACTAAAATACAGAAGAAGTGACCAAGAAGGTAGAACAGAGATAAAAAAGCAGATGATAATTATGAAGAAAATGACCCCATCAAAAACAAAACTAGGACTAGAAAAGAAGGATGTTCTAGCACATAATTTCAAGACCATGGGAATGCTGTTCATTCTGGATGCCCCTAGAATCCCTTCAGGGAAATGATTCTCATTAATGATCAGCCATACTCAGCAATAGTACACTCCCACAGCAATATTCCGCAGTGTTTTGTTCCCTCACACACATTATTACTAATGATGATGATGATGATGATGATGATGATGATGATGATGATGATGATGATGATGATGATGATGATGATGATGATGATGATGATGATGATGATGATGATGATGATGATGATGAAAAACGAAACGATGATGGAGATGAAAAGTAAAGTGAGGGGTAGGTAATGCTGGGTATACAAACGATGGCTTAAGGAGAAAGATGAGAACAAAAAGTAAATAGGATAAAACAAGATGTAGTCCCCTTAGCTCCCGCCCTTAAAAATGTACAAACATGACTTCTTCAACAAACAAGAAAGTATAATGGCAACAAAAAAAGAATTGTCCGGAAAATGTGTTCATTGTATTAAGTGTTTGTGTGCCAGTGGAATGGACGACAGACTTACGAAACTGCAAACACACAAAACTGGGTGTAAAAAGCATAATGAGTATAAATTTTCCATGCTATTATCTTTGGAATAAAAGAATAAAAAAGAAACAAAAAAACGGGTGGGGTGTGAGAGGGGGGGGGGGATCAAACATACCGAAGTAGCCAACCACACAGACACATAATAAAACAGGACTGATTTCAAAGTGATGTGAATGGACTACAACGTAACATTGCAAAAGTTATATTTGTCAGAACATACCCACACACCTACCCACCCTCAACCACCCCCCTACCCAAACCAACTAGGGATAACAATCCCTCCACCAATTCTCTAAACTGTGAAGGGGAGATGGGCAAACCCATGTAATCAGCCACAGCCAGTCTCCATCCCAGGCCTGTGGATCAGAAGCATCAAGAGGGGATAACCCACACGCTTCTCAGGTCGTCTGCCTTATTAAACCATACATCACCTCCCTTTTCGACAGATTGTCGACTGGTAGGAAGAGAGATAGAGATAGAGATAGAGAGAGAGAGAGAGGGGAGAGGAGAGAGAGAGAGAGGAGAGAGAGAGAGAGAGAGAGAGAGAGAGAGAGAGAGAGAGAGAGAGAGAGAGAGAGAGAGAGAGAGAGAGAGAGAGAGAGGAGAGAGAGAGAGAGAGAGAGAGGAGAGAGAGAGAGAGAGAGAGGAGAGAGAGGAGAGAGAGAGAGAGAGAGAGAGAGAGAGAGAGAGAGAGACAGAGAGAGAGAGACGAAGAAGAAGAGCAGAAGACAGAGAGAGAGAGAGAGAGATAGAGAGAGAGAGAGAAGAGAGGAGAGAGAGAGAGAGACAGAGACAGAGAGATGAGAGAAGAGAGAGAGAGATAGAGAGAGATGACGAAGTAGAGACGAAGATGATGGAGAGAGAGAAGAGAGAGCGGTCATACTGGGTCATTTTGCTTTCAAACAGAAAGATATGAGTTGTGTATGGAGAGAAAAGTTCGGGGATAAGTTGGGTAGGTGGCAGATATAAGAGATACTGTATAAAATAGTTGGTTTGATAGCACTTTAAAACCAACATTCTGTGTGCCAACCCGCAGAACTTCTGAGCACACATTGAAACACTGTTCAGCTTTTTTTGGAAATACATGCATTGTATGCCAGTAGGGTTAGGAACGGGTGCAGAATCTAAAGATGCATACATACGGGACTGGACTGAAAAAAGCATCACGTTATTCCGATTATCCCAAAATAAAGAAAAAATGAAGTTTAAAAGAAAAGGATAAGTATGTGTCATCAAAATAGCTTATCTGAGAACTAGTACATGAAAAAGCATCAAAATTGCTTGAACTTTTTTTTTGTTAAAAAGAAGTTTCTAAAATGAGGCAATCAAATTGTAAGTCTAATCCCGGACACAGACAGGGGGAACAAAAAATCCAAAAACACTGAGTCTGGCGTTGTACAAAAAAAAGGAAAAAATAAGAGGAAGAGAAATATAGAGCGTAAAGGAGAGAGGAGAGAGAGAGAGAGAGAGAGAGAGAGAGAAGAGGGAGACGAGAGAGAGGAGGAGAGAGAGAGAGAGAGACAGGACAGACAGAGAAAGAGAGACAGAGACAGAGACAGAGAGACAGAGACAGAGAGACAGAGACAGAGAGACAGAGACAGAGAGACAGAGACAGAGAGACAGAGAGACAGAGACAGAGACAGATAGACAGATAGACAGACGGACAGACAGACAGACAGACAAAGAGAGACAGACAGATAGACAGACAGACAGACAGACAGAAAAAATAATCTTTAGTTTTCAATGGTTACAGTGTAAGCATTACATACCATTTTTCATCCGGCCCTTGCCCTGATCAGGGAATAAAGCTAAGAAACCCCCTCCCTACCCTAAATAAATGCATTACCAACAACAGCACACAGAGAGAGCGAGAGAGAGGGAGAAAAGAGAGAGAGAGAGAAACGGACAGAGAGAGGGTCGGAGAGAGAGGCAGAGTCAGAGAGAGACAAAGACAAAGAGAGAGACAGAGTCAGAGAGACAGACAGACAGACAGACAGACAGACAGACAGACAGACAGACAGACAGACAGAGGGAGAGGCAGAGAGAGGCAGAGAAAACATCTTGCAATTATTCCATTAACAGCAAGAGGATAGGCCCCTCTAGAATATGTGCATCATCTTCATCATTCAACACTGTGTAATACCATATTCCTCAGAGCTGTCCCTAAGTCTGTATTAGGGGCTGGCTAATACATCTCTGGCTATTAAATATGAGATCTTCTGGGCCTTTGTAAAACAAAGAGAACGATAACAGGATAGTATGGCCTATGATTATGGATATTTTATTTGTGGTCTAGAATACATACACAGGAATAATGTGCAATTGCTTTTTCGAAGAAAAGGTAAATAAGGGACAAAGAGAAAGAGTCAGAGAGACAGGGAGAGAGATAGATAGAGACAGAGACAGAAAGGTATGGACGTAGAGAGAGAGAGTCAGAGAGACAGACAGACAGATACAGAGACAAAGAGACAGAGACAGAGAGAGAGGCGGAGAAAGCAGCCTTCAATTATTTCATTAACAGCGAGATGATAGGTCCCTCTAGACGTGTGCATCACCTTCATCATTCCAACACTGTGTAATACCATAGTCCCTCAGAACTGGGCCTAAGTCTGCATTAGGGGCTGGCTGATACATCTCTGGCTGCGAAATATAAGATCTCCTGAGCCTTTACAAAGAAAAAAGAAAGATTAAAGGATGGTAAAAATGGCCTATGATTATGGGCAACTGTATTTTTGGTTTAGAATACGCAAATAGGAATGAAGAGCAATTATATTTTTTAGGGAAAAGCAAATATGGACAAAGCATGAGTCAGAGAGAGAGAGAGAGAGAGAGAGAGGAGAGAGAGAGAGAGAGGAGAGAGAGAGGAGAGAGAGAGAGAGAGAGAGAGAGGAGAGAGAGAGAGAGAGGAGAGAGAGATAGAGAGAGAGAGAGAGGGAGAGAGAGAGAGAGAGAGAGAGAGAGAGAGAGAGAGAGAGAGAGAGAGAGAGGAGAGAGAGAGGGAGAGAGAGACAGAGACAGACAGACAGACAGACAGACAGACAGACAGACAGACAGACAGACGACAGACAGAGACAGAGACAGAGAGACATAGGCAGAGACAGAGACAGAGAGACAAAGAGAGAGAGACAGAGACAGAGAGATAGAGACAGAGAGAGTGAGATAGAGTCAGAGATACAGAAAGTAGAGACAGAGACAGATATGCGGAGAGAGAGACAGAGAGAGCAGGTTGCAATTATTTCATTAACAGCAAAAGGATAGGTCCCTTTAGAATATGAAAAGCATCAGGCTGGGAAATACAAGATATCCTGAGCCTTTACAAAGAAAAAAGAAAGATAACAGGATAATAATTATGGCCTTGAATTATGGGCTACTTTATACATTTGGGGGTTTAGAATACGCCGACAAGAATTCTAGAACGTGAAATTCGTCCTCATCATACAACACTGTGTAATACCATATTCCCTCAGAGCTGGGCCTATATCTGTATTAGGGGCTGGCTAATACATCTCTGGCTGCAAAATATAAGATGTCCCGAGCCTTTCCAAAGAAAGAAAGAAATATTAAAGGATAATATGGTTTATAATTATGGGTAACTTATTTTTGGCTTAGAATATACAGACAAGAATAAAGAGCATTTATTTTTTGAGGAAAAAGCAAATATGGGACCAAATAAAAGTCAAAGAAACAGGGATAGAGACAGAGAGACAGGGATAGAGACAGAGTTACAGAAAGAGAGAGAGGGGGAGAGAGAGAGAGAGAGAGAGAGAGAGAGAGAGAGAGAGAGAGAGAGAGAGAGAGAGAGAGAGAGAGAGAGAGAGAGGAGAGAGAGAGAGGAGAGGAGAGTGAGAGAGAGAGAGAGAGAGAGAGAGAGAGAGAGAAACAGACAGACAGACAGACAGACAGACAGACAGAGAGAGACAGAGACAGAGAGAGACAGAGAGAGAGAGACAGAGACAGAGAGACAGAGAGAGAGAGAGACAGAGAGAGACAGAAACAGAAACAGAGACAGAGACAGAGACAGACAGACAGAGACAGATACAGACAGACAGACAGAGAGACAGACAGACAGAGACAGACAGACAGGCAGACAGAGACAGAGATAGAGAAACAGATACAGACAGACAGATATATAGTGAGAGAAAGACAGAGAGAGACAGAGATAGATTGAGAGACAGACAGACACAGAGACAGAGTCAGAGAAAGAGACGTAGGGACAGAGAGAGATACAGAGAGAGACACCGCATTGATTCAGAGAAAGACAGAAAGACCAAGACAGATGAAACAAAAAGCCGAAACAAAACAACATAATTTATTCAGCAAAAAAGGAAAGAAAAAAAAAAGCAAGTTTTAAACAAAGGGAATGAACTAAGCTACATACAAAACTCAATTTTTTCTCCCTGCTTTCATTATTTATCTATATTTTGAGAAAATCATCAGAGTCTTTACACAAAGTATACATTTGCTTTTTTTCATGCATTTTTTGGTTACTGCTCCAAGGTTCATCCATGATGAAAATTTTGTGTTGGTAACCGTTTTTGCCCACCCACATCCCGACGTTAGGAATTTATGTGTGGCATGTTCGTGTTTCTACAACCCATCAATTGCTGATATAGTTTATAGTATCATTACTATGCCTATTTCCATGTTCTGCCTGTATAACTGTATACATGAACAGATGTAAGACATTGAGAAATGTGCACTTGAATACGGCCTGGGAGATCACAAGAACCGCTGCCCTTATTTATCTATTTTTTTTCTTTGTGTCTTTCTTTCTTTCTTTCTTTCTTTGTGTCTTTCTTTCTTTCTTTCTTTTTTTTCTTTCTTTTTCATTTACTTTGTTAGTTACTTATTTGGTTAGCTACTTAGCTAGGTATGTATTTATCAATGTATTAATTAATTTATTTGCTTTTTGATTTATTAACTTCATTTGTTGTCAATTTCTTTCTTTATGTAGTTATGAATCTATTTATTCCTGTATCTATATATTTATTCAGTTCTTTGTTTATTTATTTATTTATCTTTTTATTTATTCATCAATAAATATGTACATTTTTTATATTCATTTATTCATTCTTTTATATCGAGGATACTGGAACAAGCCGAGATTCAAACCCGTGACTTCATGAACCTGTGGCATAAATGTCGAACCATTCTAACCACTAAGCTATAGCGTCTTCCGTGCACTATGTAATCCCACATTCCAAGAGAACTGGGCCTTAGTACACTGGAACAGCCATATGATAAAAAGGACTGGCTACAAAGAAGAAGATCTTTTGAGCCTGGGCGAGAAATAGATACGACAGAACAGTATAAGGTTGCCCATGGATATTGGGTACTTCTTCTTTTGCTCTAAAATGCGTAGATGGGACATAATAGCAATCGTATTTCAAGAAAAAAAAGCAGTTAAGAGTGAGGGTAGGGTGGTGGGGTGGTGGTGGGGTGGAGGTGGTAGTAGGGTGGGGGTGGGATGTGTGTGTGTGTGAGAGAGAGAGTGGGTGTGGGTGGATGTGAGAGAGACAGAGAAAAAGAGAGAGAAAGAGAGAGGGGGCAAGACACAGAGAGGGAGAGAGAGAGAGAGGAGAGAGAGAGAGAGAGAGAGAGAGAGAGAGAGAGAGAGAGAGAGAGAGAGAGAGAGAGAGAGAGAGAGAGAGAGAGAGAGAGAGAGAGAGAGGAGGAGAGAGAGAGAGAGAGAGAGAGAGAGAGAGAGAGACAGACAGACAGGCAGACAGACAGACAGACAGACAGACAGACAGACAGACAGACAGACAGACAGACAGGCAGACAGACAGAGACAGAAACAGAAACAGAAGCAGAAACAGAGACAGACTGTCAGAAAGCTACACACACACACACACACACACACACACACACACACACACACACACACACACACACACACACACACACACACACACACACACACACACACACACACACACACACACACACACACACAGAAAATCAAACAGACAGAAAGAGACACATACCGCAACACACAGATACCCATGGCATTGATGAAAGGAGAAACAACCACAGAAGAACAAAGAAGTTGAAAGAAAAAGAAAATATATTTACTATAAAAAGGAAGAAAAAAACACACCTTACAAAAAAAAAAGATCAATGCAATGGACAGAAATCAATCTTTGGTTTCATCCTGTCTCTTATCTAAAGAAAGTATTAGTGTCCTTCAGAAGCAACATGATATCTGAGGTCTTTTTACTTCAGATTAATGAATAGACGAGACGGCTAGAAAATATGAAAACATAAAAAAAACAAATATCAGCAGAAGTATGGCGAAATTTTAATGCCAAAGAACAAACTTACACAATGACAAAGAGAGGGGGATCAAAGACAAAGGTTACGCAGAGACGAGCAAAGTATTTTTGGATTTTTATTTTTTAGGTTAGAAAGAAGATAGGAACGCCATAGCTCAGTGGTCAGAGCCCTCGCTTTCCTCATGTAAAGGTTAAGCAGCATTGAGTGTGGTTACCTTGTTGATAGGTGACCATTTATGCGCCTTGGCTTTAGTACAGTCTCCTAGTTCACTCAGCTGTAAATTGGTTCTTGCCCTCTTTTGGGTCAAGGAAGGTTAAAGCAGCTAAGGAGAGGAGATAGGCAGCGCTCTTAACATTCTGACCCCTAGAGAAGCTGAGGTCTCTGACTTCTCGCACACGCACACACCCTAACCACGGTCTATGTTATAGGAAAACCTTTTAGAAGGATGAAAAATAGAGTTATTTAGTACGACTGGATTTTGTTTATTTTCGGCAATTTACCCCCCCCCCCCCCCATTCCCCAAAAGTTCAGTTTTTAGCTCTCTGGCTAGACAAAAAAATATACTTGGCCTATTTCCTTTTCCTTGTGTCTCGTTTTTTTTCACTATTTTGATTGAGCGTGTTCATTTTGTCTGTCTGTGTGCCTCTGTGTGTCTGTGCCATTCAGAAACATTTTGTTTTCCAGTACTGACCTCCCGTGACGAACCAAGTCCTGATTCCAGACCACCAAAAGCCCAAAGGGCGGGGAAGGAGACAGAGTCATGAATATTCATCACCAGAAATGGTGGCCTGGGACATGGATTCAGACTCGACAAGGACAGGGGATGAAGAAGCTTTAGCAAAGCATATTCACACAAAACTCCTTTTCCATCAAGATAGGGTTTGTACTTGGACTTATTATATATACCGCTTTAGTTCGCAGCAGATTTCTCTGTATGAAATTTGGGCCGCTCTCTCTGGGGAAGAGAGCGTCGCGACAAAAGCAGCACTGTTTTTAAAAAAAGTAATTTTCTGTCTGCTTATCATGCCTTTGTTTCCATAACAGATTCACTTTTTCTCCTCTGAAATCAGAGTATAGCTGCCTATATGATGATGAGGTACTTGAAAACAGTCATACATGCAAACTTCTCATTCAGTGTGCAGTTTCAGTTTCACAGTGATTCCCAGGTGGGATGAGTGAGCCAGATTGCACGTACTGTGTGACCTCCAGAGTGTTAATCTGGAGAACACACAACAACACCTGCTTTTTTCTCCACATTATTTTGCCAAGGACAACTCTCTTGTTTCCGTGGACTCTTATGCTTAAGCTAAATGCGTGTAACAAAAGGGACGTTGGTTTATGGTCACATCCAAAAGACTAGCACTCAGACCACCACCCACGGTCTAGTGGATAGCGGAAAAGTTTCGGTTTTGACTAGGGATCGAGCCTGGACTGGAATTAGACCCAAACTTTTCGCTTTCTCGACAGACCACCGACCTACCAGTTCATGTTGATCAGACAATATGCAGAACTCCTTAGGGTATGTTTGTAATGCAATTTACAGTGGGTATCATACATGTTGGAGAAGAAAAAAATCCATTAGATTACAAAAAAGAAATGTAAGAAACAATAACAGACAAAAAAAAAAACTGACAAAGATAACAATAACAAAAATACAGCAGACCATGCTGAATATTTTTTTTTTTTAGGAAAAGAAGGCAAACGAAAGAAAAAATAGAAAGGGAGGTTAAGGGCATTGTTTTTTCCTCTTCTACAGTTCCAATATTTATTTGTTTGTTTATTTATTTATTCATTTATTCTTTTATATCAAGGATAATGGAATAAGCACTCATGTGCTTTTTTATCCAGTCCCCGTGTGTATGCAGTTTTGTAAATCTTGTCATTTATTCGCATCGGCACACAATGGCCTACAGGATTTAACGTGTGCGCAAGATGTTCCGAGGCCCGTGTGTGAACGCACGCAGAACATCTTGCGCACAAATTAAATCCTGTTCCGCTTTTCGTCAGAGTAGGCTATCGTGTGCCGGTGGGAACAGATGTCATTTACAAAACTGCATACACACGGGAACTGGATGAAAAACAGCACAAGAGTGCTTATCCTAGTATCCTCGATATAAAAGAATTAAAAAAAACTCTGTCTGTATGTATGTCTGTCTGTCTGTCCGTCTGCATGCCTGCCTGTCTGTCTGTCTGTCTGTCTGTCTGTCTGTCTCTGTCTCTGTCTCTGTCTGTCTCTGTCTGTCTCTCTCTTTCTCTCTCTCTCTCTCTCTCTCTCTCTCTCTCTCTCTCTCTCTCTCTCTCTCTCTCTCTCTCTTCGCACAATGTAAACAGATTACTTGCTGATCACAAATGGCGGGACAGTTTCTGGACACATTCCTCAACGGTTGAGTAAACCACAGGAAGGTGTAGATAAAAGGGAACAAGAACAAAACATTGGGGTAGATTATGAAGTCATAAATCACCTCCCCTTCCTTCCAACACCTAGAAGATTGGATGAGGGTGATGCCCCTTGTTCTAGATGTTGACGGTGTGAAAAGACAAAAACATGTTACTGTTATGGGCGTGATAATATTCTTTGCTTCTTATTCCTTCTCTATGCCAGCAATAGACGGGGACAGGATAGTCTGGTGGTCAGAGTGATGCGCGCGTCATCTGATGACCCGGGTTCGAATCTCGATTTGGAAGATTTTATTTTTTCTCATGAGTTAACATCATTGCCGACTCCACTCCCCCAATGTCCTTTAGATGAGAATATAAAGCAGGGCTATGTGTGTTAACATACGCAGAACATTTTGTGCACACGTTAAAACCTGCTCTGCTTTTCTAGAGAGTAAGCTAATGATTGTGTGCCTGTGGGAACGGATGACAAAACTAATACAACTGCATACACATTGGAATGGATAATGGTTTGGGCTGATTGTTAAAGAGAGATTTAGACATGTTTAAGAATATCAATTTGTCATATTTCATTAATTTTATTCTATACGAATATTTTTTTTCAGAGTATTACTGATGCTTCCTTTCTTTAAGATTGCGAATGAATACAATGGTAAGATGACAAAGAGAAAAGTGTCCCATAACCACACAGGTCGTAGGGGAGCGAGGCATCAGAGACCTCAGCTTCTCTATGGGCCAGCATATTGAGGGCGGCGCCCATCTCCTCTCCCTCGCTGCTTTACCTTCCCTGACCCTAAAGAGGGCAGGTACCCATTTACAGCTGGGTGAACTGGAAGACTGTACTAAAGTCAAGGCGCACAAACGGTCACCCATCCACTTGGTAACCATGCTCGATGTTGCTTAAACTTAGCTTGGGGAAAGGTCTGACCACAAAGCTATCCTTCTCTAACAAATAAAAAAATGCACAAAAACAGGACTTGCTCTGTGTCTTCATGCTACACGCTACATCTCATGTAAAATGATAAAGAAAAAAAAAGCGCGAAAGTTTCAATGTGTAAATAACATATTGCCCCAATGAACAGAGTTTTTCTTTTATGAATCAGCTCATGAAAAACAGATGAAAAATAACGCCCCTAAAAATCTCTATAAAATGAGGGAACATAATGCAAAGAAAAACCAAAAATATAAAGGCGAAAAAAGATAACTAAAAGAATTTGGAGAAGAAGCAGCACAAGGAATAAACCATTAAAACAAAATAGTAGAAAAAAACTGTTCAAGTTAGAATATTAAAAATGAAAAAAAAATCTACGAAAACATAAAAAGTATAAAAAAAAAACCCACCCCAAAATGATAAAAAAATAAACTTCAAGAAAAAATGTTAAGATGAAAGTGAGAGTAAAAAAAAAGGTAAAAAGACAGAACAAGGAACAAAATACCAAACCTTAAAAAAAGAAGAATAAGATATACTGATATAAAAGTGGTCAAAATGAAAAAAAGAAGCTAAAAAAAGTGAAACCAAAAAAAGAAGCACATCAAAAAGTAGATTCAAAGGAAGAAAGGGTACAAATACGAGCTCTGGAAAAAGAGTGGAGAAAAAAGAGTAAAATAGAAAAAAAAACTTTAAAAATTTTTAATCAAAATAAGGAAAATATTAAGGGAGAAAAGAGAGAAAAAGCCAAGGAACACAAAAAGATAATGAAAGCGTCGTAGAATAAACTACAATTGATTTTGTGGTAAAGAGAAAGCCAAAAGAATATCAAAAAAGAAAAAAGCTGTCAGAAAGTAGGGGTAAGAGAAAGAAAACAGGGGTAGCGTTCCATTTAAGACATTTTTTTTTTTTTGGTTAAGGGGATGAAGAAAAGAGGAACACACGCAAAGTGAGACAAAATAAAAGAAACAATCTAAAAAGAAAACACGCTCACACACACACACACACACACACACACACACACACACACACACACACACACACACACACACACACACACACACACACCCCACACACCCAGAGAGACTTGTACAAACAGACAGACAGCTAAACAAATATACAGAGACCTCCACACACATACAGCTTGAGAGAATTCAGAACCCAGAACTCAGAAATTTAATGTACATCGGCCTTGGGCCACAATACATATGGTTGGTGTGGGAAAGTTGACAAATGTCCCGCAATGGGCCAAACTCGAAAAATACATCATACTTATCATGTTCAATTTCTTTGAAAGAATAGCTGGTAAGGGAGGGAGAGAGAGAGAGAGAGAGAGAGAGAGAGAGAGAGAGAGAGAGAGAGAGAGAGAAGAGAGAGAGGAGAGAGAGGAGAGAGAGAGAGAGAGAGAGAGAAGATGAGAGACGAGAGACAGAGACAGAGACAGAGAGAGACAGAGAGGAGACAGAGACAGAGAGACAGAGAGAGGCAGAGAGAGGCAGACATACAGAGAGACAGACAGACATACAGAGAGATAGTGATAGTGAGAGAAAGACAGAGACAGAGAGAGAGAATCAGAGTGAGAGAGAGACAGAGACAGACTCAGAGATAGAGACGAAGAGACAGAGACAGATACAGAAAGAGACACAGCATTGATGCAGAAAAAGACAGAAAAACAAAACAGATGAAACAAAAAGCCGAAACAAAAAAAAAACTTATTCACCAACAAAGCAAAGAAACAACAAACAAGTTTAAACAAAGGGAGTGAACTAAGCTAGATACAAAAACCAGCGATTTCTCTCTGCTTTCATTATTTCTCTATATTTTGAGAAAATCACTAGGTTCTTTATACAAATGGCACATTTCTTTTTTCTATACATTTTTTGGCTAGTTGTCCCAGGTTCGCTAAGATGAGATCTTGTGTATGCAGCTGTTCTTACCCACAATGAATATGTCACATTCCGACGTAAGGGATCCGTGTGTTTCTGTAGCCCATCAAATGCTGGCTTGAAATTGCGGGATCTTTTGCATGCATATGTCATCATCTGCATGTGCACATACACGAATGGACTTGAGACACTGAAATGTGTGCACTTAGATCACAAGAATCCTTATCATAATGTATTATTCATTTATTTATTTATTCATTTATTTATTTACTTATTGATTGATTGTTTGATTGATTGATTGATTGATTTATCTACCTATCCATCTATTTATTTATCTATTTATTTATTCATCTATTTATTCATTCATTTATTTACTGATCTATTTATTTATCTACCCATTTATTTATTAATTGTTTTTGATTAATCTATCGACTCAATCATTCATTTCTTTATGTATTTATGCATTTTTTTGTTACTTGATATATCTATGTATCTATTCATACATTTGCTTATCTACTTAGTTATTTAGTTATGCATTTCTTTTTTTATTTATTTATTTACTCATTCGTGTTTTCATTTGTTTATTATTTTATAGCAAGGACATTGCAAAAACCCGAGAATCAAACCCACGACTTCATAGGCCTGTGGCATAAATGTCGAACAGTTTTAACCACTCGGGTATATAGCGTCTTCAGTGCACTATGTAATCCCACATTCCTAGAGAACCGGGCCTTAGTACACTGGAAAAGCTACCTGGTAAAAAGGACTGGCTACAAAGAAGAAGATCGTTTGAGCCTGGGCAAGATATAGATACGATAGAGCAGTATAAGGTTGCTCGTGGATGTTGGGTATTTTATCTTTGCTCTAAAATGCGTAGATGGGACATAAAAGCAGTCGTATTTTAAGAAAAAAAAAAAGAGATTATGTGTGGGGTTGGGGCTGGGGTTGTGGTGGGATGGGGGTGGGGGTGGGTGGGTGGGTGGTTGTGTGTGGATGTGAGAGAGACAGAAAAAAAGAGAGAGAAAGAGAGAGGGGGCAAGACACAGAGAGAGACAGAGACATAGACAGACAGAGAGACAGAAAGGGAGTGACAGAGAGATACAGAGACACAGAGAGACAGAGAGACAGACAGAGACAGACAGACAGACAGACAGACAGACAGACAACACACACACACACACACACACACACACACACACACACACACACACACACACACACACACACACACACACACACACACACACACACAGAAAAAATCAAACAGACAAAAAGAGACACACATACCGCAACACACAGATACTCATGGCATTGATGAAGAAAGAAACACAGACAGAAGAACAATGAAGTTGAAAGAAAAAGAAAATATGTTTGATATAAAAGGGAAGAAAAAACACACCTTACTTAAAAAGAAAGATCAATGCAATGGACAGAAATCAATCTTTGGTTTCATCCTGTCTCTTATCTAAAGAAAGTATTAGTGTCCTTCAGAAGCAGCATGATATCTGAGGTCTTTTTATTTTAGATTAATGATTAGACGAGACGGCTAGAAAATATGAAAACATAAAAAAACAAATATCAGCAGAAGTATGGCGAAATGTTAATGCCAAAGAACAAAATTACACAATAAGAAAGAGACGGGGATCAAAGACAAAGATTATTCAGAGACCAGCAAAGTGTTTTTGGATTATTATTTTTTACCCCAGAAAGAAGATAGAAACACAATAGCTGAGTGATCAGAGCACTCACTTTCCGCAAGCTAAGATTATTTTGCATTTAGTGTGGTTACCGAGTTGATAGGTGACCATTTGTGACGCTCCACCACATAAGGAGTCGCTTTGCACCAAAGGTCAATTTTTAGTTATTAACATGTTGTTACTCTGCAAAAAAAGGCTATACAATGCAAAAAAACAGATTTAAAATCGGACAATTTTATCAAAAGTTATCACAAATTAAAATAATAGTCTGCAGGAAATGTCAAAATGAGACAAGTTAAGCATCAAAATAGGTGGTCAGAATGAGGGCTTTGCTATTTTCAAAGCACCTTTAAAGACAAAAGGAAACAAAAATATGCCTTGATATTTCACTACAAGGTAGCATAAGTGGTGTAGTTTTATAATCAATCAAAATATCAAAATCGAGAACCTCACCCCCACCTGCCTTTAATGGCTCCTAGCGGAAAAGTGGAATATGTGCTAAGCGACTCATTTCGTGGTGGAGCGCCACATTAATTTTTGCGTGTGTTGGCTTTAGTACAGTCCCCTAGTTTACCCAGCCGTAAAAAGGTCCCTGCCCTCTTTAGGGTCAGGGAAGGTAAAGCAGCGAGGGAAAGGAGATGGACACCGCCCTTAATATGCTGGCCCTTGGAGAAGCTGAGGTATCTGACATCTCGTACCCTAACGACCGTGTATGTTATAGAAACACCTTTTAAACTTTGAGAAGGATGAAATGTAGGATTATCTATGACGACTGGAATTTGTTTCTGTTTGGCAATTTTATCCCCCCCCCCTAAAAAATCAGTTTTTAGCTCTCTGGCTAAACAGAAAACCTGTGCTTGGCCTACTTTCTTTTCTTTGTTTCTCTTTTTTTCACTATTTGACATGAAAGTGTTCATTAATTTGTCTGTCTGTGTGCCTGTCTGTGTCTGCTGCTATTCAGAAAATTTTGTTTCCAGTACTGATCTCCCGTGACGAACCAAGTCCTGATTCCAGACCACCAAAAGCCCAACGGGCGGGGAAGGAGACAGAGTCATGAATATTCATCACCACAAATGGTGGCCTGGGACATGGATTCAGATTCGACAAGGACAGGGGATGAAGAAGCTTTAGCAGAGCATATTCACACAAAACTCCTTTTCCATCAAGATAGGGTTTGTACTTGGACTTATTATATATATACCGCTTTAGTTCGCAGCAGATTTCTCTGTATGAAATTTGGGCCGCTCTCTCTGGGGAAGAGCGCCTCGCGACAAAAGCAGCACGGTTTTTTTAAAAGTAATTTCCTGTCTGCTTATCATGCCTTTGTTTCCAGAACAGATTCACTTTTTCTCCTCTGGAATCAGAGTATAGCTGCCTATATGATGATGTACTTGAAAACAGTCATACATACAAACTTCTCATTCAGTGTGCAGTTTCAGTTTCACAGTGATTCCCAGGTGGGATGAGTGAGCCAGAGCGCACGTACTGTGTGACCTCCAGAGTGTTAATCTGGAGAACACACAACAACACCTGCTTTTTTCTCCACATTATTTTGCCAAGGACAACTCTCTTGTTTCCGTGGACTCTTATGCTTAAGCTAAATGCGTGTAACAAAAGGGACGTTGGTTTATGGTCACATCCAAAAGACTAGCACTCAGACCACCACTCACGGTCTAGTGGATAGGGGAAAAGTTTCGGTTGTGACTAGGGATCGAGCCTGGACTGGAACCAGACCCAAACTTTTCGCTTTCTCGACAGACCACCGACCTACCAGTTCATGTTGATCAGACAATATGCAGAACTCCTTAGGGTATGTTTGTAATGCAATTTACAAGCTGCCAGGATTTTTAACCCCAGTGGGCATCATACATGTTGAGAAGAAAAAAATCCATTAGATTACAAAAAAGAAATGTAAGAAAACAATAACAGACAAAAAAAAACTGACAAAGATAACAATAACAAAAATACAACAGACCATGCTGAGTATTTTTTTTTAGGAAAAGACGGCAAACGAAAGAAAAAATAGAAAGGGAGGTTAAGGGCATGTGTTTTTTTTCATCTTCTACAGTTCCAATATTCATTTGTTTGTTTATTTATTTATTCATTTATTCTTTTATATCGAGGATAATGGAATAAGCACTCATGTGCTTTTTTATCTAGTCCCCGTGTGTATGCAGTTTTGTAAATCTTGTCATTTATTGGCATCGGCACACAATGGCCTACTCTTACGAAAAGTAGAACAGGATTTAACGTGTGCGCAAGATGTTCCGAGGCCCCGTGTGTGAACGCACACAGAACATCTTGCGCACAAATTAAATCCTGTTCCGCTTTTCGTCAGAGTAGGCTATCGTGTGCCAGTGGGAACAGATGACATTAACAAAACTGCATACACACGGGAACTGGATGAAAAACAGCACAAGAGTGTTTATCCTATCATCCTCGATATAAAAGAATAAAAGAATACAAAAAAACTATGTCTGTATGTCTGTCCGTCTGCATGCCTGCCTGTCTGTCTGTCTGTCTGTCTGTCTGTCTGTCTGTATTTTCTCTCTCTCTGTCTCTCTGTCTCTATCTGTCTCTCTCTGTCTCTCTCTGTGTCTCTCTCTGTGTCTCTCTCTGTGTCTCTCTGTGTCTCTCTGTGTCTCTCTGTCTCTCTGTCTGTCTGTCTGTCTGTCTGTCTGTCTGTCTGTCTGTCTGTCTGTCTGTCTGTCTGTCTGTCTGTCTCTCTCTCTCTGTCTCTCTCTCTCTCTCTCTCTCTCTCTCTCTCTCTCTCTCTCTCCTCTCTCTCTCTCTCTCTCTCTCTCTCTCTCTGGGACTGGATGTAAAAAAGTACATGAGTGCTTATCTATTATCCTCGAATAAAAGAATTTTGCCTTGCCTTGCCTTGCCTTGTCTCTCTT
The DNA here is from genome assembly GCA_030674155.1 of Stramonita haemastoma. Taxonomy (NCBI): domain Eukaryota; kingdom Metazoa; phylum Mollusca; class Gastropoda; order Neogastropoda; family Muricidae; genus Stramonita; species Stramonita haemastoma. The sequence goes on from CM060334.1 coordinate 52,722,852, forward strand.
TCTCTCTCTCTCTCCCCCCCCTCTCTCTCTCTCTCTCCCCACAATGTAAACAGATTACTTGCTGATCAATAATGGCGGGACAGTTTCTGGACACATTCCTCAACGGTTGAGTAAACCACAGGGTGGTGTGGATAAAAGGGAACAACAACAAAAAATTGAGGTAGATTATGAAGTCATAAATCACCTCCCCTTCCTTCCAACACCTAGAAGATTGGATGAGGGTGGTGCCCCTTGTTCTAGATGTTGGCGGTGTGAAAAGACAAAAAAATTATATTGTTACTGTTATGGGCGTGATAATATTGTTTGTTTCTTTTTTTCTCTCTCTATGCCAACAGCAGACGGGGACAGGATAGTCTGGTGGTCAGAGTGATGCGCGCGTGATCTGATGACCCGGGTTCGAATCTCGATTCGGAGGATTTTAATTTTCTCAGGAGTTAACATCATCGCCGATACCCGATACCCCCAAAGTCCTTCAGATGAGAATATTAACCGAGGCCATGTGTGTTCACGTACGCAGAACATTATGCGCACACGTTAAAACCTGCTCTGCTTTTCGGAGGATTAAGCCACTGTGTGCCGGTGGGAACGGATGACAAAACTAATAAAACTGCATGCACATTGGAATGGATAATGGTTTGGACTGGTTGGTAAAGACACATTTAGACAAATTTAAGAATATCACTTTTTTCATTTTCATGTATTATATACTAAGTGTTTTTTTTCAGATTATTACCGATGCTCCCTGACAAAGATACAAGTTTCCCATAAACTATGTGGTCGTAGGAGAGCAAGGCATCAAAGACCTCAGCTTCTCTAGGGACCAGCATATTGAGGGCGGCGCCCATCTCCTCTCCCTCGCTGCTTTACCTTTCATGTCCCTAAAGAGGGCAGGTACCCATTTACAGCTGGGTGAACTGGTGAACTGTATTGAAGTCAAGGCGCGCAAATGGTCACCCATGCACTTGGTAACCACGCTCTTTGCTGCTTAACCTTAACTTGAGGAAAGCAAGTGCTCTGACCACTAAGCTGTCCTTCCGCTACGAATACAAAAAGGCACAAAAATAGGGCTTGCAATGTGGTACTTCTTTATACTACACTCTGAATCTCATGTACACTGATATAGAAAAAAAAAGCGCGAAAGTTTCAATGTGTAAATGACATATTGCTCCAATGAACGGAGGAGGTTTTTTTTCATCAGTTCATGAAAAAAAGATGAAAAAATCGGCCCTAAAAATTTCTATAAAATGAGGGAAGATAATGTAAAAGAAAAAGCAAAAGTATAGAGGAGGAAAAATAACTTAAAGACATTGGAGAGGAGAGAGAGCACAAGGAATAAACCATTAAAACAAAAATAGGAGAAAAAAAATGTTCACGGTAGAATATTAAAAATGAAAAAAAAATCAAGGAAAACATAAAAAGTAAAAAAAAAAAAACCACCCCAAAATGATAAAAAAATAAACCTTCAAGAAAAAATATTAAGATGAAAGTCAGAGTGAAAAAAGTAAAAAGATAGAACAAGGAATAAAATACCAAACCTTAAAAAAAAGAAGAATAAAATATGCTGATATAAAAGCGGTCAAAATAAAAATAATAAAAGCTAAAAAAAGTGAAACCAAAAAAGAAGCACATCAAAAAGTAGATTCAAAGGAAGAAAGGATACAAATACGAGCTCTGGAGAAAGAGTGGAGAAAAAAAGTAAAAGAAAAAACCTTTAAAAAAAACTTTAATCAAAATAAGGAAAATATTAAGGGAGAAAAGAGAGGAAAAGCCAAGGAACACAAAAAGATAATGAAAGCGTCATAGAATAAACTACAATTGATTTTGTGGTAAAGAGAAAAGCCAAAAGAATATCAAAAAAGAAAAAAAGTCTGAAAGTAGGGGTTAGAGAAAAAATAAAGGGGTAGCGTTCCATTAAAGACATTTTTGTTGTTGTTAAGGGGCTGAAAAAAAGAGGAACACACGCAAAACGAGACAAAATAAAAGAAACAATCTAAAAAGAAAACACGCTCACACACACACACACACACACACACACACACACACACACACACACACACACACACACACACACACACACACACACACACACACACACACACACACACACATAAGTGTGCATGCGCGTACGAACGCGGAAAAATAGAATAAAGAGAGAGAGGGGGGGGGCAGACAGAGAGAAACAGAAAGACATAGAAAGATACAAAGAAAAAGATAGACTGACTGACACAGAGAGAAACATGCACAAAAATTGATATATTATAAGCATAACAGAGAGAGAGAGAGAGAGAGAGAGAGAGGAGAGAGAGAGAGAGAGAGAGAGAGGAGAGAGAGAGGGGGGGGGGGGGGGGGGGGGGGGGGGACTGACATACACACACAGACAGACACACACACAGACACACAGAAACGTGCCCGCGCGCAACACACACACACACACACACACACACACACACACACACACACACACACACACAAACACACACACACACACAAACACAAAACACACACACACATACACACACACACACACACAACACACACACACACACACACACACACACACACACACACACACACACACACACACAACACACACACACACACACACATACAAACTGACAATGGGTAGCAACAGCAAAATTGTATTCTAAGACACCGCCAGGTAAAAGTAATGCGCAATAACATTCAAGCAACGACTTCACCTCTGATATTTTTACAGCCGATTTGGAACCTCACACCATCATTCTAACCCCCCCCCCCCACTCCCTCGCCCCCCCTCCGCCCCCTTCACCCTACTTTCAAAAACAATAGCAGACAGCAGACATTTAAAGAAATATTTATAGAAGAATAAAACACACCCCAGCTCAGTTTTGCTTTTATTTTCTCTCTGATGTTTTCCATAAAACCTTTTGAACACGAACTATTATGGCTTTTTCAGACACTGAGTGTGGACTTGGGTCAATTTTGATGGATGATACTGTTTTCGTTTTGTTCTGCATTTAAGTTTCCGAAGAAAAGAATGTTGGATAAAAACAAATGTTGGATTTATCTGGGGTCTTTTTTTGTCTTTGGTTTTTTAGGTCTCGTTTTTCTTGCGCCCCCCCCCCCCCCCCCCCCCCCCCCTTTAACCCCTCCCGATCTTTTTGTCTGTCTCTGTCTGTCTCTGTATCTTACACTGTCTCGGTCTGTCTCTGTTTCTCATTTTATCTCTTTCAGCGTGTCTCTGTTTCTCACTCTGTGTGTCTATCTTTCTGTCTGTGTTTCTGTCTGTCTGTCTTTGTCAATCTGGCTCTGTCTGCCTGTCTCCGTCCCTCCCCCTTCCCCCCCCCCCCCTCTCTCTCTCTCTCTCTCTCTCTCTCTCTCTCTCTCTCTTTGCCTCTGGCTGTCTCTGTCTCTGTCTGTCTGTCTGTCCATCAAACACAGCATGGTGGTCAGAATAATGTACTCATGATCTGCTGATCCGGGTTCGAATCCTGGTTAAAGAGGATTTTTCTTCTGGAGCTAACAGTGCCAATTGTAGAGGGCAGTACCCCTTTACTGCAGGGTAAAATGGAGAAAACTGTACTTAAGCCGAGGCGTGCAAACGATCACCCATCCACGGTTTTGTTTAGGTAAATTAGTGGGAGCAAGGAATCTATGACGTGTGCGCGACAGTAGAAGCATTATCATTATCTACTTTATTTAGCCTCTCATTTTCTTCTCAGCGAAATCGAAAATTGAACTAAATGTAAAACCGTTCGGAGGAGATTCTAAACCAGTCATAACTGTGTGCGCACGCACCTCTTTTTTTCTTTTCTTCTTTTCTTCTTTTATATCGAGGATAATGGAATAATCAATCTTGTGCATTTTACATCCAGTCTCCGTTTGTATGCAGTTTTTTTGTAAATGTCATCTGATCCCACCGGCACATGATGGCCTACTTTTATGAAAAGTGGAACAGGATTTAACGTGTGCGCAAGATGTTCTGAGTGCGTTCGCACACGGGGCCTCGATTTAACGTCTCATCCGAAGGACTTGTGGAGAGTGGAGTCAGCACTGATGTTAACTCCAGGAAAAAAAAATCTCCTCGACCGGAATCGAAAACCCGTGTTGTCAAATTGCCAGCGCAATGTTTTGACCACTAGGCTATCCGTCCCCTTATGCACATCAAATAAATCGACGACAGTCAAACATCGGAGACACTAAGGAAGTACACCTCGAGTCTTCTGTTGACCATTGGTAGATTGCATTCCTAGCTTTATCCCCGTAATAGGAATGCGTCTAGTTTGATGGTCATGGGGAAGGGGGGCAAAAATGATTATATGGACAAACATATTCACGTTGGTGAGCCTTGGAGCTCTAACTGAGAAGGAAAAAGAGAAGTATTCCTAGCTTTATCCTCGTAATAGGAATGCGTCTATTTGAATGGTAGAGGGGGGCAAAAATTGTGATATGGTCAAACAGATCATCTTTGGTGAACCTTGGAGTCTAACTGAAAAGTAAAAAAAAGAGAAAAATAAACAGAAAAATGAACACAAGAATCACATCACATGTAGCCCATAAAAATCAAAGAAGACAAAAACCAAAAGCAAAATGTGTAAATGTTTATTCTACAGCAAAAAGAGCACAGTGACATATGCATCGAATTGCGTGACTTTGTGCTAGTTTCCAGTTAGAGGGAAGTGTAAGCGTTTTTTTATCAAAAAAAAATATTATGCTTACTTTTCTGGATTAAATTGCGACTCGTTCAAATATAGCCATGAATTTTGTTTGTTTGGGTTTTTTTTCTGCATGCAAGTTCAAACTTCTTTTGTGTTAAAATGTGAAAGGATTTTTATCGCTTTTCATCCCTCTTTATAGTGCTTTGTTGTGATTGAAATTTCTTCTACCACTTCGTAGGTTTAACTCCGCTTGTCTTTTTACATTGTTAAATTTTGCTTTGCCTTGTTATCTTTTCACAAAAAGCAATGCCTGTGTACTTTTTATGTGTGATAGCACGCACAATGCTAATACACTGTCGTGCATTCTTATTGTTGTTGTTTCTCTTGTACACAAAACAAGTGGCTGCTTTAACTTCGTTTGTTTTGGATCTTTGCTTTTATGGCTACACAATTCTCTGTGGGATTGTCGGGGATTTATTAGTAGAAACAGTATTCAGCATCTACACTTTCCAGAAATCCTGTATTGAAAATTCCCTTTTTTCTATCCCTCTCTTCTGTTACACCTTGTTTCTTTTCCTCCTGTTACCCCCTTCTGGTAAAATGTATGCCTCCTTTGCCCATTTTCTGGCCATTTTTATCTCCTGAAAGACCTAAAAGATAGCCATTATTTTTTACACTAAAATGGATGCGCTGGGTCTGGCTTTTAGGCGTAAAGCGGAGACAAAACGCATGTTCATTCATATATCAGACAACATTAGAAAAAGGAGATGCAATGCCTACTCACAACGACAAAAATCATTAATATGTACAGTTGAAGCATTTTGCAGTTTCTTTTCTAAGAAAAGAAAATGTAGTATAACAGACTGAACACCTGGTTGGATACAGCGATAGATATATTATACACTTTATAACTGGGAAGCTGTGGGTAGATAGTTCGCATCTCGACGATCCCAGGCAGGTAAAACATATATTTAAAAAAATGATAGAAGTTTGCAGATCTAATGTTAAGTCATTTGCTTGAATGTGGAGGATTCTACATCTAGACCTGTTTTGAAGGTTAGGGTAAAAGGTAAAGGTGGTACATAACTTACGTAGTCGTAGGCGAACGAGGCATCAGAGACCCCATGTTCTTTAGGGGCCAGCATTTTGAGAGTGGCACCCATCTCCTCTCCCTCCTTATTCTCAAAAATAAAAGAAAAGAGACAAACATAAGGACATTATATCTGTCAATCTCAAACTCTGTTTTTTGTTACTTTTTGAGGTGATAAGCTATAAGTCGTGGAATTTTTATCTTGAGTTAATGGCAAATTGCATTTTAAAGATTTCAGCCTGTGTACAAGTGTCTTTGTAGAGCTATTGAGGCTAGGAATATGCCTGGGTATGTATGCTGAAAGGTCGTCTGCACTGACTGCCAGCTGTGATTCTGATGAGAAATTCCAGATTAGCTCCAGGGAAAATCCAATGACCCATTCTTGCTTCTTTTTTGTGTTTTTTTTTATAACTATGTTTCCTTTTTTTTTTACTTTTGTTTTTTCTTTTTTGTCATTTTGTTTCTCTTGTTGTAGCAATTATGTTGATGCATTTGTGGCTTTTATAAATGTTTTTTTTTTCTTTATCTTAGGTTTTTGTTCGCCCTTTGTCTTATATGTTTATTTTTTCTTGATTCTTTCTTTCGTTTGTTTGCTTCTGTTTTTTTCTTCCTTTTATTTCCCACTGACGATTTGCAATGTTTAGGCTTTTTAACCTAATCTCTCTCTCTCTCTCTCTCTCTCTCTCTCTCTCTCTCTCTCTCTCTCTCTCTCTCTCTCTCTCTCTCTCTCTCTCTCTCTCTCTCTCTCTCTCTCTCTCTCTCTCTCTCTCTCTCTCTCTCTCTCTCTCTCCTCTCTCTCTTCTCTTCTCTTCTCATCTCTTCTCTTCACTTTTGATTTGATGGGATGGGATATTTTTGTTGTTTTTTTTTGCTCCCCCCCCCTTTCTACCCCTGTTAACTTGTTTCATTTTTTTCTGTTCGTTTTTTTTTCGCTCTCACTTTCTCTAATGTCCTAACATACTATTTGTTTTCTTAGTGTCTATATCTTGTTTTCTTTTCCCTTACTTTTTTTTTCTAGATAAAATACCCAACTAGTTTCCATACTGAAATACTTTTATATTCGAAATCATATCTCAAGTGGTTAGAGCATTGCGTCTGCATTTTAAGGATCTGCTATCGAGCTGGAGTTCAAACCAACAGGAGAACACCTGGTTCAATGGTACTTGTTTCCCAAAAAGCAAGCTGAGAAGTTCTGTGTTTACTCCTCCGAATAAAAAATAAAGAAAAGACTATAAACTGAGGCCCTGTGTGCAAATGTATTTACAGAATATCTTGCGCACAGGTTAAAATCTGCTCTGTCTTTTAGAAGTACAGGCCAATTATTGTGCTTGTAAGATCTGGTAACAAGAAGTATATAAAACAGACACGCAGAAACAGATGAAATTGAAATCGTCCACCACATGCATCGATCTACTTGATAGCCTGTTCTGGGATGTAAATAAATATGTACAAGTATGATATCTGTCTGGTGTGTAATCAGCGAAACTAAACATGATATAAAGTATGAATATTATGCAATTCGATGGAAACAACATAGTATATAATATCATACGATGCCTTAGAAAGGAAAAACAACAACACTGATTTAACCAGAGCTTTACTGAAAGGTATAAGAATTGATAGGCAACTAAGGTCCCAGAGTGGACGTTTTGAGCTTGCTCCAATGGTGACATCTTTTGCCAATTCTATCATAGATCAGTAGATAAATTACATCCCAGACTGTCGACCCCCCCTCCCAGCACACACACACACACACACACACACACACACACACACACACACACACACACACACACACACCACACACAACACACCTGAAAAAAACGAACAAAAACAAACAACTAAAACTCAATCTTGTAAAAACAAAAAGGAGTGTATCGATTTATTTCACAGCAAAAGAATACAGTCACGTGGGCAATACATTCTATCATTTCCTTTTTTTCACCGTTCAGTATTGCAGCGCTAGCAAATGGGTTTTCTAAATAACACCTCACGCTCTGTCTTCTAGACATTCAAACATGAAGCCATTTCCTTTCACAACATTTTGCTGTACTCTTCTTCGGCCTTACCTATTTCTTTTCATTTTTCATACCCGACTGCATGAAAAATAGCGGTTTTGTTCTTTCTTGACGTTTCGTACAGTTATTTTGTTTATATTTTTGGTGTATCTGGTCTTTTTTGTATAGGAAGAATTTTCTGTTCATTATATTCCTACACGCAAGTACAAGATTAGTACACGTGTTTTTCCTATGTTGCTTGATGTTTTTGATTTCACAAAAAGAATATTGTTGTTTTATTTTTCATTTTATAGCATCCTGTATTATTACTTTAACAATATATGTGTAATCTACAATGAAAATACCTTTTCTGTACTGTTTAAGTGTATTTCAAGCTTGTCTTAAGGGGCTCTCACAACAACAAAAATTATTATGTATGTTCGTAAAATTGAAACGTGCCTTCCTCCTATGGTAGACATAGTTACTGAATTACGTGTTGTATCCAAGTAATTAAGATGCTTGTATTTTTTCAACATTGACATTCTAGATCTAAGCATTGCATGTTTAAACCTTAACAAAGTTTCAATGATTGAGGGTGATAATTGAGGTTGAAGAGCTTCACTCGTTGGCTGTGTGTCTACCCCTGGACAAAAGTCCAACCACTTCTTATCCTTTTGTGTGTGAGTGAAGCTACAATAATAAACTGGCATTTATGGTCCAGTTTTCGAACTACGTTTTGGCCGCCGCTGTGGCCTAGTGGTTAGGGCGTTGTACTCGTAATCTAAAGGTTGCGGGTTCGATCCCAGCTATTCCGCTATGGCGTTGTGCCCTTGGAAAAGGCACTTTACGGCTATTTTCTCACCCCACCCAGGTGTAAAAAGGGGTACCAACCTTGTGTTGGGGGTTAACCCTGCGATAGACTGGCGTCCTATCCAGGGGGGAGTCTATGACTCTCAGTCGCTTAACGCCACAGAAACCGGGATAAGCACCGGCCTGATGAGCCTTATGGCTCGGGACAGACTTTAACTTTAACTTTCGAACTACGACAGTTTATTTCCGCAGTCAAGCATCTAGTATTTTCCTTGGTAAATGTGTTAAAAGACATGGAGAATCAATGGACTGTATCAATTCTTTGGAAAACGTTTCAGAAAAATCAGCGTTGATTGTTTTGTTTCTGTTTTGTTTTTTTACGAGTTTTGTCAAACGACAGCTATTGAATGGTACTTTACGTATAGATCAGCATCTCTTCGTATTAAAAAATAGCCTTTTTGAAAATATGTTTTTTTAACATAGAACAATCTTGTGAAAAAAACCCTAAGATACAGGGAGGAAGACGAAAAAAAGAAGGACGTTATTTAAAAAAAAAGACAATGAAAAAGCAAAATGGGAACAAACTATAGAAAAAAATCATGAGAAAAAAGAGGAAGAAAAAAGACATAACGTGATATGAAACCAACGACAGCACAATAACAGAAAAAAAAGAGTAAAATATCACACAGGGAAAAGATAGTTTATCACAACTTGATATTCCCTGCATGTCCTGCTGACCCAGAGAAATAGCAAAGAAAATGATTCATGAATAGGATCTCTGGAAAAGGTTTTCTCTTCTTAAAGCTTTTTAAACCCTTCTGTATGAGAAAAGAAAACAAGTAGGTATTGTTTTACGGTTTTGGTGTCTGTGTGACCTTCACACCTTAGTTTTGTTATTTTGTTCAGAACTGTCCTACTTGAAATCTGGTCCATTTTATTAGCACGCAATAGAGGAGTGAAATTGATGGAGGAGGAGGAGGAAGAGGAGAGAAGAAAGAAGAAGAAGAAGAAGAAGAAGAAGAAGAAGAAGAAGAAGAAGAAGAAGAGAAGAAGAAGAAGAAGAAGAAGAAGAAGAAGAAGAAGAAGAAGAAGAAGAAGAAGAAGAAGAAGAAGAAGAAGAAGAGAAGAAGAAGAAGAAGAAGAAGAAGAAGAAGAAGAAGAAGAAGAAGAAGAAGAAGAAGAAGAAGAAGAAGAAGAAGAATCAGGGAAAATCGAGTAACACGAAAGAACAGAAGAAAGAAGGAGAGACAGAAAGGAATAAAAATATTTCAGGAAAATATGTACGTATACATATAAATAGGGAGACAGACAGACAGACAGACAGACAGACAGACAGACAGACATATATATATATATATATATATATATATATATATATATATTATATATATAAATATAAATATATATATATATATATATATATATATATATATATATATATATATATATATATATATATATATATATATATATATGCACAATATTTTTTTTTGGCTGCTTTTGCGTGTGTGCTAATATATGTGCCATTGCGTGTGAAGGCTTTTGAACTCAAATTTCTTTAAATAGAGATGTATGTTATGAATGCTTAGAATATGGCCTTTGCGTTTGGATGAAAACGATTTCTAAGAAAAGGATTGTAAACCTGATGTTACATTCTGATAGTACGTTTACTCATAATGCATTCTTTTTATTTGTATTACTTAGAAAGCTATTATGGTAGACCAAGCATTTTTCCCCATCACGTTTAAGATTTTAAACAGTTTGCCATAAAATACATATAAATTAATGGCAAAATACATCTTGTAGACTTCAGCCTTGTGTATAAGTGTATTTGCAGAGCTGTTGAGTCTAGGAGGCTGTATGCTGAAAGGTCGTCTGCACTAGCTGCCAGCTGTGTTTCTGATGAGAAATTCCAGATTAGCCCAGGGGAGAATCAAATAACCCATTGTTTCTTCTTTTTTTGCCTGTTATTATTTACTTCTTTTTTTTTTGGGGGGGGGGGTGGTTTACTTTCTTCTTTTTCCCTTTTGTTTTGTTTTCTGATTTTTCTATCGTTTTTACTTTTTCACTGTATTCTTTGTGTTTCTTGGTTGTTGTTTTTTCTCTGTCCCTCTTCCATTTTTTTTATTCTTTATAATACGTTTTTCTCTTCTTTTTTTTTACTTCTTTTCAGGATGTGTATATTTGTTTTGTTATATTTTTTGTTCTTTATAATTATGCTGGTTGTTTACTTATTTCTTTCTTCTTGTTTTCTTATTACGGATTTGTTATCATTTGAGGATTTAATGTAATTTGTCTCCCTGTCCCTACCTGTTCGAATCTTCTATTTGTCTGTTCTTATGTCTGTCTGTCTGTCTGTCTGTCTCTCTGTCTGTCTGATCTCTCTCTCTCTCTCTCTTCTCTCTCTCTCTCTCTCCTCTCTCTCTCTCTCTCTCTCTCTCTCTCTCTCTCTCTCTCTCTCTCTCTCTCTTCTCTCTCTTTAACCGTCTTTCTTTCTGTCTATCTTTGTGTTTACTTTTGTTTCTTCTTTTTATTTTTTTTGTTTATTTTCTTCCTTTTTCCACTTGCCGTACCTTTCTTTTAATGTTTTCCCTGTTGTGCAATGATTCAGATTTTGTTTTTTGTCTAATTTTCTGGTATTCTGTTTTCATTTTTTCTCCCTTTTTCTTATTCGTTTCCGGTTTTTTTTTTTCATTTTCTTCTTTTCAACAAATAATGCCATTGGTAAAACACATGTAAAATCAAATTTATATCGGGTAGGATAGCCAAGTGGTTAGAGGTCTAACAATGTTATAGTCTATGATCAAGTCTAGGGGACGGGATAGCTCAGTGGTCAGAGCACTCGCTTTCCAAAAGCTAATGTTTAGCGACATCGGGCGTGGATACCAAGTGAATGAGTGACCTTTTCTGCTCCTTGGTTTCATTTTAGATGTAACAGATATGCACATAATCTGATATATGTCTTGTGTGTAAGCAGGACAACATAAGGTAATACTGTATAAATAAATGCAATTATAGTTATATGCACACTGATACAGAGCTATTAAATACAAAAAACACTAATTTACCTAAAGCTTTACAAAAAAGACAACATATCAAAAGGCGACTAATGCTCCAGAATGGATATTTTGAAATCCACATATGATAAAATAGTTTCCCAATTCAAGCATAAATCAGCAAAAAGTCGCATCAGAGACTTTCAAGAAACAGGCACGCAGGCACGCACACACACACACACACACACACACACACACACACACACACACGCGCGCGCGCGCGCGCGCGCGCGCGCACCTCTAAAACAAAACAGAATGCGTCAGAAACTCTTTGGAGGCAAAAAGAATACAGTAAAATGGGCAGCAAATTCTATTACCGCTTTTTTTCCTTCTCACCTCCAAGTATCGGAACGCAAGCAAAATGGGTTTTCTAAATCATCTTTTGCTCTTTGTCTCCTGGGCAAAAGAGACATGTAGAGACATTCAAAGATGACGCCATTTCCATTTCTAACAGTTTATCGTACTCTTTATCTCTGTGCTATCGTTTTGTCAGCATTTTTCCATACCTAATTGCTTCTAAGAAATATGTCCCCTTCTTTTTCCATTGCATTCTCTGCAGTTTTTTTGTGATTTGCTCTTGGTGGTTTAACTTTTCAAGAGAGCATTGCCTGCCTAAAATTTCTCTTTACAAGCGCAAGAACAGCACACATTTTTATATATAATTGTGGCGCTCCACCACGAAATGAGTCGCTTAGCACATTACCCAATTTTGCGCTAGGAGCCTTTAAAGGCAGGTGGGGGTCAAGTTGTCAATTTTGTGATTTTGATTGATTATTAAACTAGATCTCTTTATTTATCTTATAATGAAATATCAAGGTATAATTTTTATTCCTTTTGCTTTTAAATATGTTTTGAAAATACCAAAGCACTCATTCTGACAACCTGTTACTAAAATAAACTTGCCCGTTTCTCATTTTGTCACATCCTGCAGTCTATCATTTCAATTTGTAATAATGTTGCACAGAATTGTCCGATTTTCAATCTGTTTTTTTGTATTTGATGGCCACTTTATTGCACATTAATAACATGTCAATAACAAAAAAATGACCTAATGTGCACTCCGTCTCATTATGTGGTGGAGCGTCACATATTTGCGTTGTTGTTTTTTTAACGACAATAAATATGTTTTGATTTTTAAAAATAGATTTTATGTCGCCACAATGTCCTTTCAACGACCCTTGCCTATTAGCACCCAATCCTTAATCTTTAACATAAACTCACTATAAGGATAGAGGTGTTTTGTAAAACCAAAACTGAAGTCATCATGAGGCCAGAGCAGTCAATATCACCAGATAAAAGACAGTGTTCTTCTTATTGCATAACGATCAATGACTATGATAATCCATGGTGTATTGATTCTGCTGTGAAAACGCATGTATTTTTTCAATCGTACTACATGACAGGTCTATAACCCATGCATCCTATCCTAACATATTCCAGTATTAACCGGGCCTGAGAGATACAGACACCTGCAGTGTTAATCAAATACTTTGAGGAATGCTCTCAAAATGACATCCATAAAGTGGATGAAGCTTGATTGTGTAATCCCGGTATTTTCAATAATCCCATATTATCAATCTCACTTTGGGTAGGAGCCCGCCGGAGTCCAAAACATCCCTACTACTTTTACTCTTACGTGATTTGAACATAAAACTGTTCAGTTAGTAGCTCTGCGTGCTAACCACTGCACCATGGCAGTTGATTATTTCTCTTTTGTTCGAAAGCTGTTTCTGACGCTAGGTTTGGATTGACATTTTCCGTGCATAACTCCGTCTCTTAGTATAAAGAAACATACAGGTGGTGTTGTTTTTTTCTTAGTGTCCAGCACTTGACACAGGACAAAATTATATGTCTGGAAAAAGAAAAAAAAAAACAGGAAGAAAGACAAAGCAATAAGAAAAAAATGATGAAAAAGAAAAAAAACCGAAAATGTTAAGGAACACAATGAAAAGGAAAAGGATAGAGAGGGGAAAGTTGGGAATGGAAAAGTGTGAAACTGAGGACATAATGAGAAAAAAGTGAAATGAAAAGTCGCAAAGGAAAATATATCAGAACTTGGTATTTCCTGCATGTCCTGCTGACCCAGAGAAATAGCCCATTAAAGCACCATGAATAGGCTTAATGTGAGGATTCAATTTTTTAAAAGACAAAAAAAAGGTTAAAAGAAAAAAAAAGGGCACAGATGATATTTCAGGGTTTTCCTGTCTGTGTGACCTCCATGGATTATTTTGTTCACAAGTCTGCTACTTACACTATTAAAGGTTTTGTTTGCATGCAAGAGACGAGCGGAGTTAATGGATGAAGATGGAGGAGAGGAGGTGGAGAAGAAGATAAAGAACAAGAAAAAGAAACAGTAGAGACAAAAATACAGAAATAAAGGCATTCAATTTTAAATGTACGGTGTATATAACAGATTATAAAAAGCCAGGTGAACATGTAGAACAAACGAAAAATTGCTGAAACAGAGACATTTCATAAATAAAAAAGACAAAAGACAAAATCACAATAAAAAACAACCAAAATTGAATGATGAATTAAGAAAAAAAACCAAAGACACTTCAAAAATGGAAACAGTAAAACAATGGGCTGTGTTAACTGTTTGGAAAACGTTGAAGTAGAATAAACACTTGCATCTTTTCTCTCAATAGTATTGTAGTCACAGGATATGGAATGCTACTTCTCGTGTAGAGCTACATATCTGGAAATTAGAGCACAACTTTCAGAAAAATCTACCACTTTACACTGCACAGATTTGTCTTGTAATTTTTTTTTAATCCCGAAATGCAGGAAGCAACGCGATAAGAGGGAAAAAATAAACATATGAAAAAAAGTAAAATAAGGGCCAAAATATATATTTTTAAAAAAAACGAAAAAAGAGGGAGACAAATAAATGACGTAATGTATCCCCAGACACAAGCATGCGTATAATTATATTCACAGAGGAAAATCTGGAGAAAAAAAAAAAACGGTGCTAGAAAGAATAATGTTCATCTGCACTACCAGCTGGTTTTCTTCCAAGAACACCCACATTTTAACCCCTGGGTATATCAGGTAACGTATTTCATTTGCTTTTCATTTTTTGCTTCTTTTTTTTTTACCCTCTCTCTCTCTCTCTCTCTCTCTCTCCTCTCTCTCTCTCATCTCTCTCTCCACTCTCTCTCTCTCTCTCTCTCTCTCCTCTCTCTCCTCTCATCTCTCTCTCTCTCTCTCTCTCTCTCTCTCTCTCTCTCTCTCTCTTCTTTCGAATATTTATTTGCACTTATTATTTTTATTGTAGTCCTTTTACATTTCTTCTTCCTTTTTTTTTTCTTACGTTCTAAAACAAAAGCAATGCATTCATACCCCTTTTCCTGTTCTTTGCTATTCTATTTTTCTGTCCTAATATTTGACCCTCCATTTGTTGTAGCTGCTATAGCCTAGGACGTTTTTCCTGTAGAATAAACACACCAAACCAGAAAACACACCACTCCTCATTTAGCAACAAGTTTGCAATACAAGATGCACAAATTCAAAATAAAACTCAAAAGGAAATCATTTAGTGATGGGGACGCAGGAGACGTATAAGTATAAACAGCATTCTCAATTTTTGGAAATTCTATACTAAATATGCCCTCGTTCATTTTTCTTGTGATTTTCAAAAAAGTCCTAATATGCAGGAAGAAACACTAGAAGAGGGAAGAAAAAACTACCAAAAAAGAAAATACGGGCTATTTTTTTTAAAGGAAAATAAAAGAGGGAGAAACTAAACGACGTAATGTATCCCTAGACACAAGCATGCGTATAATTAAATTGACAGAGACAAACCCACATTTTACCCCTGGGTATATCAGTTAACGTATTTGAATTGCTTTCTTTTTTTTGCTTGTTTTTTTGTACTCCTCTCTCTGTCTCTATATCTGTCTCTCTTTGTGTGTGTGTGTGTGTGTGTGTTGTGTGTGTGTGTGTGTGTGT
>CM060334.1:52740892-52744430 GCA_030674155.1 Stramonita haemastoma
CCGCGCTTATAGTTTTAAAGGTTTTCAGAATAGCCGTGCTAAATGATTATTAACCTGTATCAATCTAACCTAGCAATTTTGATCATACAATCGATCAGCCATATCATTTGCAACTTTGCTTTAAATGTTATACAACAAAATAAAATTATTAATTGCTCACGAAAGACATTATCAAAGATGCTACAGTAAATAACTAGAATGAAGAATATAAATATCGATCATTGATAAAGGAGCACAATTGTATGGCCATAGGTCACTGAACCAGGAAACAAAGCAAAAAAAAAAAAAAGATAATGAAAAAAATCATCGTAAAACACCTGTTAGCCTTGAGAAACAAACTAATACTACAAAAGACGTACGCTGTACCAGCAGCAACAACAACAAAAAAGATTAAATTAAAACCACAGTGCAGAAAGTAAGCACACTGACAGTAAGACCTATAGTTAACTGACAGTTCTGTACATTGGTCCTAATGCACCTGCCATGGTACTGATGGGATTACACACAGGCTTGAGCATTGCTTTTTGCACGCCAATGCCACTAGCAAATCTCTGTTTATGACTTCAACGTCTTCACAGTTTTAAGCACAAAAAGGAGCAGTGACCATATGATTTTAACCAAGCGCTTAATCTGTTTCTGCTTCTGTCACATGCAGGTTGACATCAACAGCACTAACGTCCAACCTGTTGTTTTTTTTCTGTAGTGATATTTTACACAAACATGTACCAAGGATGGCTGTCTTACAAGGATGGAGGTGGAGAAGCAGACAGACAAAACGATGGGGACGGGATAGCCTAGTGGTCAGAACATTGCTCTCGCAGTTTGACGACTCGAGTTCGATTCCCGTTCGAGGGGATTTTTCCACTCGAGTTAACATCAGTGCTGACTCCTCCACTCTCCCCCAAACATCTTTCGAGTGAGACTGTAAGCCGAGTCCCCGTGTGCAAACGTACTTAGAACATCTTGCGCACACGTTAAATCGTGTTCCGCTTTTCATAAGAGTAGGCCATTGTGTGCCGGAGGGAACATATGCAAATATTAAGAAAACTGTATACACACGGGTATTGGATGGAACAAAGCACATGAGTGTTTATTCCATTATCCTTGATATAAAAGAAAAAGGATAAATAAATAAATAAAAATGGGAAGACATCATCAGAGAATCAGAATTAGACACTAAAAGGTAAATGTGTCCAGTAACCTAGGTGAACGTAGGGGTCAGATACCTCAGCTTCTCTAGGGGCCAGCATATTGAAGGCGGCGCCCATCTCATCTCCCTCGCTGCTTTACTTTAGCTGTCACCAAGAAGGGCATGTACCCATTTACATCTGAGTGAACTGGGAAATTGTACTGCAATCAAGGCGTGCGAACGGTCGATGTTCCAAATCAGATCTTATCTTAAATACTTTTGTCGTAAAAGGTACACAGACGAACTGGACACAACAAAATAAACTCATCATATGCATAACAACGATTTATTAACTACTCACGGTGTCTACGATGATGTCAATAATTATAAGGAAAGAAAAATCATGTTGCACTTTACTTTTTTTCAGAACAGGTATAAACATGATGAGTCATTTCAGCCTGATGATTTTATGCTACACCTATACTGCTTTATTTGTCTATATGTTTCGTATGTTGTTTGACAATTTCTTTCCCATTTATCAACGGATTTTCTCTTTGTTCGGTATGAAAAAATGCACAAACCTTGTACATGAAAATGGTCTTCTGATTTGCTGCAAAATAGACAGGCTCCATTCTCCCTTGGTATTATCTTATGCATTCATTTTCCTCTATTATTAAATCAGACAGTGGACTGGACTATATTCAAAAACCGAAAGATAGCAACTGCAAAGAGTGGAGAAAGCTAGTTGCAAAATCTACAGTGATGCCCACACTGTTTTCTAGACTATGAGGTATAATCTCTCTCTCTCTCTCTCTCTCTCTCTCTCTCCTCCTCTCTCTCCTCTCTTCTCTCTCTCTCTCTCTCTCTCTCTCTCTCTCTCTCTCTCTCTCTCTCTCTCTCTCTCTCTCTCTCTCTCTCTCTCTCCTCTCTCTCTCTCTCTACTCTCTCTCTCCTCTCTCTCTCTCTCTCTCTCTCTCTCTCTCTCTCTCTCTCTCTCTCTCTCCTCTCTCTCTCTCTCTCTCCTCTCTCTCTCTCTCTCTCTCTCTCTCTCTCTCTCTCTCTCTCTCTCTCTCTCTCTCTCTCTCTCTCTCTCTCTCTCCTCTCTCTCTCTCTCTCTCTCTCTCTCTCTCTCTCTCTCTCTCTCTCTGTCTTTCTTCCTCTCTCTTCTCTCTCTCTCTGTCTCTCTGTCTCTCTCTCTGTCTCTCTCTCTCTCTGTCTCTCTGTCTCTCTCTGTCTCTCTCTCTCTGTCTTTCCCTCTCTTTTTGTCTCTCGTCTCTCTCCCCTCTGTTTTTTCGTCCTGCCCTGTCTCTCTCTCTGTCCGCCCTTTTCCCCCCTGTCCCCCTGTCTGTCTGTCTGTCTGTCTGTCTGTCTGCCTCTCTCTCCTCCCCTTTTCTCCCCCCTCTCCCCTCTCTCTCTTTTCCCCTCTCTGGTTTTTTTAAATGACGAGTAACTTGAAGATCCTCTCTCCCTCTCTCTCTCTCTCTCCTCTCTCCCCCCCTTCCCCCCGCCCTCCCCTTCCTTTTCTCTCCCCCTTCCCCCTCTCTCTTTTCTCCTCCTTTTCTCTCCCTCTCTCCCCCCTCCCTCCCCTCTCTCTCTCTCTCCCCTCTCCCCTCTCTCTCTCTCTCCCCTCTCCCCACACACACACGAAACACACACACACCACTCACACGCTAAAGGGCATTTTAGATTTGTTAACCCTTTTCTTTTTCATGGTCCAAAAAAATTTGTTTTTTTTTTTAAAAAATTTTTTGCTTTTTTAAAATTTTTTGTTTAAATAATTTTTTTTAACCATTTTGGATGACGCTTTTTTGTTGAATGTTTTCCCTTTTTCCCTTTTTTTTAAAATTTTGGGTTTTAACTCTTCTGGTGGTGAGCGGGTATTAGGGGAAAGGGGGGGGTTTCTTAGCTTTTTTTCCCATCAGGGGAAGGGCCATTTAAAAAAAAATATGTAAAACTTACTCCCCGTAAACCCCTTTAAAAATAAAGATTATTCATTCAAGATTATTCATTATTCCCTTCCTCTTCCCCTCTCTCCCTTTTCTTCTCTCTCTCTCTCCTCTTCCCTCTTTTCTTTTCTCTCTCTCTCTCCCCTCTCTCCCCCCTCCCCCCCCCCTCTCTCCCCCTCTCTCCCTCTCTATCTCTCTCTCTGTGTGTAAAAAAAACTAAGGCATTTTAAGGGACTTGTCCCCCAAAAGATCAAACCTTTCGTAAATTTACGAAAAGAAACTCTGTCTTACCATTCGAAACTAAGTTTATATCTTTTCAAAAAACCCTTTAAAAAAAAGGCACCCCCTTTTTCGAAAACTTTTTAAATTTACAAACGAATAAAAAAATTTTAAAAAGGCCTGTCTAATTTTTAAAAGGGCAAAATGTTGACACTTATTGTTTTTGGGAATTGTCACAAAAAAT
>CM060334.1:52744530-52747030 GCA_030674155.1 Stramonita haemastoma
GGGGGGGGGGGGGGGGGGGGGGTAAGTGTGCGTGTGCGGTGTGTGTGTGTGTGTGTTTTGTGTGTTGCGTGTGTGTGTGTGTGTGTGTTGTGGAGTGTGTGTGTGTGTGTGTGTGTGGTGTGTGTGTGTGGTGTGGTGTGTGTGTGTGTGTGTGTGTGTTGTGTGTGTGTGTGGTGTGTGTGTGTGTGTGGTGTGTGTGGTGTGTGTGTGTGTGTGTGTGGTGTGCGTGTGTGTGCGTGGTGTGTGAGTTGTGGGTTGCGTGGAGGCGTGTTTACATGAATGTGCGCAGGTTTTTTTTTTTCCAAATGACTGTATAGAAGAGTATACACGCAATTCACTAAACAAAAATATGTCCTATTATTTAGCAGTTTTATGATAAAAATATGATCTGTCTCTTTGTGGCACTGGAGGTGTACGATAAGATTTAACACAGCATGTTCGTTTTCACCCATCATCTCTCCTCCAATTCATCATCATTGCATCCGTATTCTTCACACGCTTGCCATAAAGTATGTATTATGCAACATCAGCCCAACCAGCAATAGTAATAAGGACAACTTGTAAGAAAGAACTGCGTAATTTACTCTAAAATGTTCCCTAGTTTTAAAAAGCACAAACACAGACATGGAACCATTGTCTGAAATATTGCAATTTGTATGTATTGCAAAGTCACCTTATTTTTTTAAGGTAAATGGTAACGGTGTCCCATAAACCTTCGTGGTTGTAGGGGAACGAGATAATGATCAGAGACTTTAGCTTCTCTATGGGCCAGCATGTTTAGGGCAGTGCCCATCTCCCCCCCCTCGCTGCGTTACCTTCCCTGTCCCTAAAGAGGACAGGTAACCATTTACAGCTAGGTGAACAACGAGACTACCGATGTCAAGGCGCACATACGGTTACCCATTCAAGTAGTAACAATGTGCGATGCTGCTTCTTTAGCTTGGGGAAAAGCGAGTGCTCTGACCACTGACCTACAATGTTATAACAAAAAACTAGCTGTTACTTTTCCCTAATTCACAGCACAGCCTGTTTCATGGTATATTCCCGCTATCAAAGAATCCATTCAACAGACATTTACTTCTGCTGCCTCAGTTTCTCTGATGGTTCTCTCTTCCTGTTTCCACGCCACTCATATTAATCTCTCTGCCTGAGCATTATCCCAGTTCCTTCATATGTCGTTTCGTTAAGGTAGGAAGTCCAATTGGGGCTCATTTAGTGTTATTCATTTATATTTTATTCTATCCGTTTAATTCGAGGATAGTGGAATAAGAAGGCATGTGTTATTGTTGTTGTTTTTTTACATCTGGTCCCCGTAAGAATAATTATAGTCTTGTCAATTTTGTAAGCACACCATGGCGTACTCTTCCGGAAAGCAGAACGGGTCTTAACGTGTGTCCAAGAAGTTCTCCATGCGTTCGCACATAGTTCTTCGGTTTAAAATTCTACCATGTACCATAAAGACTTTTGGGACAATAGAGTCGACACTGCTCTTAACTCCAGAGGAAAATCATCTTGAACGAGACTAGAATCCAAGTCGGCAGATCCCGAACATATCACTCTGACCACCAGGCTATCCCGTCCCCAATATCAGGTCACCAGTCAGAAAGTCCCTCCCTGTACTGCAGCTGGGTCACTTTGATGGTGGTCATTGGTGCTTCTTCCGGGCTGATATCAGAAGGATGCCATCAGTAAAGCCCTCTACTGATGATGAGAGAAGTTTCTTTGCAGAGTGCAACTGAGTGAGACACTCACTTAGGTTAGATAACTGGCACCTTGATCATAAACAAATCTTGGCTATTTTCTATAATAATTCTAGTATACATATGACATCAATCAACCCCCCAAACCCTCCCCCCTCCCCCACAAAGATTCGAACCAACGTTTCTAGAGATCAAAACCGCTAGGACCAAAATCCTCCCGCTTAGCCAGGGGGCTCAACTCCCGTCAGAAAAGCTAAGGCAGATGAACAGTGACCTTTCTTTTGCACAGGTCACAGGAGAGTTTGCCCCCCTACAGCCACAAACACAAATCGATGGATTGTCTCCCTTTGCAGCAGCTGTGATGTGGGTGATGTCCCTTGCCAGCGTTTAGGAGCGGGGGAAGAAAGGTCAAGGTCGAATGTTAAATGGTGAGAATGGTGGAGAAGGGTGGTAGAGGAGAGTAGGAGGGGGGGGGGGTCGGGGCGGGGGGGGGGGGGGGGGGGGGGGGGTAAAGTCTTATTTCCCTTCTATGATAGTTCGACACGCGTTGTGTGTGTGTGTGTGTGTGTGTGTGTGTGTGTGTGTGTGTGTGTGTGTGTGTGTGTGTGTGTGTGTGTGTGTGTGTGTGTGCGCGGTGTGTGTGTACGTGTGTGTGTGTGTGTGTGCGTGCATGCGTGTGCCCGCGGGGGCGTGTGTGTGTGTGTGTGTGTTGTGTTGTGTGTGTGTGGTGTGTGTGTGGTGTGTGTGTGTGTGTGTGTGTGGTGTGTGTGTGTGTAAATCATCTTTTTAACGTCTAACCA